>MU788492.1:11010-23183 GCA_026770625.1 Nicotiana glauca
CAACAATTCAAACAAAGAATGTTAGAATGGACTCAGTCGGTCCCCATTATTAACAATATCTTTTTTTTTTCCATTTTTCTTTCTTTTCCATTTTTTTTTCTTTTCCATTTTTTTTGCTTTTTTTTTCGTTATGGTCGAATCTTATGTAGATTGCCTACGTATCATGACCCCGCATGAATCAAACCTTGCGTAGTTCGGGCAGATACACGGCAAACAACAATAAAATATTTTTTTTTGGAATTTTAAGTTTTTCATAATAAAACACACTTTGCTTACAATGATTAAAAAATGACAAACTTAGACTAAACTAGCAGACTCTGGTGAAAGACGAGATACAGACTCGAACATTAAATAACTCACATATTCTAATCAAAAGAAATACAAATTAAAAAAAATAAACTGACAGATTCCTTCCATTATATGCCAATTTCAACCAAATGGCTATATTTGCAAACGTGGCCCTTTCTCAATTTCACATGAATTTAGGCCGGGAAGGATTATTTTACAAACTTTTCCGTTCTTTTACGAAAACAGCCTTTCGATAACTGAAAGATACTCTAAGGCTATCTCGGCAAGAACGGTTTAATACACTACCGAAGCTCGCTTGGCTTATTTTGACCAAACATACAAATGGCATTCACTTGCCCTCTTTTTTTTTTCTTTTTTTTTTCAAATTAAAACAAAAGACCTGGTTTTGCAAACACGGCCTTTCAGCACTTCGGGGATGAATATTTTAAGGTTGTGTGGTCTAACCAGTCAAAAACTCTAAAAATGACCAAGGGTGGTTGTTTATGCAAAGTTAGCCTTCTGGCGTCCCTTTCGGGAACATTCGGCTATTTTTGATAAAACGACACTACCCGACTTACTTAAGACTCTTTTTTTATTATTTTTTAAAAATAAAATCCGATATTGCAAACACGGCCTTTCAGCGCCTCGAGGACGAAGATTCTAAGGCTGTGTGGGTCAACTGACCGAAATCTAAAAAATGACCCAAAAGTGGCCATTTATGCAAATTCAGCCTTCCGGCATCCCTTTCGGGAACATTCGGCTATATTTGATAAGAATGACATCACCCGACTTATTTACAACAAAATTAGAAGTTGACAATTTTTTTTTGGCTATTTTTGCAAAAAGGGGAGGTTGGACCCGATGAGGGTTGCCTACGTATGTCACATCCGGTGAGAATCAAACCAGCGTAGTTCTGCCAAAACAAACTACTTTTGAAAATAATGACATTTTCTTTTCCTTTTTTTTTAAATTTTATTAGCAAGCAAAACGAGCTATTTTTGAAAACAAAACTATATTTTTTTTCTTTTCCAATTCAATGGAATATAATACGAACTATTGCATTTTTCACCTTATTGACAAAATAATTATTTTTTAAGAATAACATCACACACATTTTATTATTTTTTTTATATATAAATAAAGGATTTTTTATTTATTCTTTTTAAAAGAAAACGGTTTTTTTTTAATTGGCAAACAAAACAGACTAATTTTTTTTTCATTTTATTAACAAACAAATAAACTATTTTTAAAAATAAAATCACACTTTTTATTTTTATTTTATTTTTTTATTTTTTTATATTGACAAATAAAGCAAATTATTTTTGAATAATATTTATTTTCAGTGAAAAGTAAAACAAACTATTTTGAAAAATAAAACTCTTCATTTTTTTGTAATTATTTTTTTTATTGGCAAATAAAACAAACTGTTTTAAAAATAAAAACTTATCATTTTTTTTATTAGCAAACAAAATAAATATAAAACATTTTTTTCTTTTTTTTTTCAAAAAATCCGGCAGAATTTTGACACTACTTGAGCATTTTTTTTAATAGTATCTCTCTACACTGTTATTATTATTATTATTATTATTATTTTATTTTCCTCAATATTTGAAAAGCCGGTCAGCATACAAGTCTGGAGCAAATAAATGCGTAAAACAATTAAGATGTAGCAGGATGGTCTTTTCATTTCAGGTTGCCTGTCCTAGACGGACCCAACCCCTGTGTTGGGTCCCCTAAGTCAAATGCAACATGATGCAAATAAGCGTTCCTACTAGGGATCCGGTATGAAGTCATGTTATTCTAAGTTCAAAACCTGGGCATGTGTTCTAGACTGTGTACCTGAGCGGACAACTCGAGTCGAGGAAGGAGCTCCTTTTCGGGAACCAAAAGGCCAGCCGACTTAGAAACTTTCCGAGCCTCTTTCTTATTTCAGGTATGACACTAACAGAATAAGGAGTTTTAACCAGTAAGCACATCCCCAGAGGTGAGAAGAGAAGGGTTTCGGTACAGTTCATATATACAGTTCAAATAATATCAAAGCGATAAAAATCATCATTTTGCACATTAAACACAGATAATATGAAAATATCATATAATAAAGTCAAAAATACAACAATTTATCATAAGCTCGAATTTCTAACCCTGAACCAGTGGTTCTGGGCTTTTTTATCCCCAGCAGAGTCGCCAGAGCTGTCACACCTCCTTTTTACGCTACCCGCGAGGGTGCAATGGTAAAGGGAGTTTTTCTAATTAAAGGACAATCGAAACGGGATTTATTTAATTAATTCAGAGTCGTCACTTGGGAGATTTATGGTGTCCCAAGTCACCGGTTGAATCCCGAAACGAGGAAAAGGATGACTCTGTTTAACAGTCTGCGCAACAGAAATCCGGATAAGGAATTCTGTTAACCCGGGAGAAGGTGTTAGGCATTCCCGAGTTCCGTGGTTCTAGCACGGTCGCTCAACTGTCATATTCGGCTTATTTATCTGATTTTACCATGCTTTAACTTATGTGCAAAAACTTAAACTTTAACCGCTTTTAATATTGTTATTTATTATTTTAATAAAAGAATTACAACATCATGAAAATGCATCTCAAACCACGTCACAATCAATGTACCCGTGATTATCGACTCATTTCGATTTTGTTGAGATTTGGATTTGGGTCACATAAATGTGCACCTGAGTTTAGGGAGATAAGATTGTTAAATACACGCTTAAAGCTACTAACGCGTTATTATTTTGAGAAGGCCGTGAAATTCGCTAAACGATCGTCCCGAGTTTCTATGTATTTTTTTAATTAAGAAATTAGTGAGGGCCCCGCAGTTGTAAATTTGATATGGCGAGGCACGCCTCCTTTGTTTTAGAGATATCCTAAAATGACTACATTTTTTTTTTAGTTTTTCTCTATAATAAAGAAAGAAAAATCATAATTAATTATGAGCTAAAAAATGCAATACACTCATCTAATTTATGACAAATATTAATGAAGCAGAATTTAAAAAAAAAATATTATTTTTTTCCTTTTTGTTTTCCAATTAAGTGTTTGACTTATGTAAAAGTTAATTTATATCTTACAACACTAAATCACGAGTACAACAGAAAAAACTATCATCTATTGTGAAAATGTAACAACTAACAACAGTAGTTCATATAGTCATGTCTTAAAACTTATACAATAAAAATACAATATTAAAAAAAACACTGAACAAAAAAGAAGATATATATCCTATATTGTAATTGAAAAAACAAAGAACGACAATGAAAATGCATATTTAGGGAAGAAATGACAGCAGCATGTCTTCACTTATAATAACCAAATCACACCCATGAAAGAAAAATTCACGAAATTTTACACAAACAAATGATAAGTATTACTCCCTCCGTTTCAATTTATGTGAATCTATTTCTTTTTTAGTCCGTGCAAAAAAGAATGACCTATTTCCCTATTTGGAAACAATTTACCTTTATACAATGATTTATAGCCACACAAAATATATGTGCTTCATTTTACACCACAAGTTCAAAAGTCTTATCTTTTTTCTTAAACTTCGTGCCCAGTCAAATGGGTTCACATAAATTGAAACGGAGGGAGTATATATCTGCATTTACACACCCAAAAGGAAAAAGATGAATAATGTTAAACCTAATATTTTTCAATTATATCATTACCGCAGTCTAAAGAATTTTGTATACATGTTTTCAAGATTTTTTAACAAGCAGCCATGAATTTAAAATGAACATTACCTTGAAAGAAGGTGAGCATGAAGAAGGGCCATTTTAGATATTACAGCAATGAAGATAGAAGGGCTGAGAAAGTGTATTCAAGTCCTGCTACCACTGACGTTTTTGAAGGCTTCTGAAGATAGCATTATGGAGAAGATTTTATTCTCATTTTAAGAAGGAACTCGACAGATTTTTGTTCTTGATTGATACGGCACAACGGGTGAAACCAAAAGGTAAAAAAAATAGAAATTGTAAGTTAATTTTGATGGCAACTAAGAGTGAAGGGTTACACCCCTTCAAATAAATTTAATGTTTTTATTTATTTATTTAAGTAATTTAGATTAATAAAAAGGCATTTATGTAATTCAACTTTATAGTTTGGGGGCATTTAACAAAACAACAGGACATAGTAAGCACGCGATAACTACACCGGTAACCACAACAATTGGACATGTAACATATTTGCACGAAGTAATAGAGGAACTCACAATTAAAAAGGATCAAAACAATAAGAAAGGCAATCACTTCAATCACGGCAATTAGGGTTCAAGTAACATGTAAGAATTAGAGGAAAGCTAACAACATCATACGGATCATATAGAGGTAATTTAAGCAATTAGGAAACTCAATCATAATCGAATACTTTCCACGTAATGAACATAAGGACCTAACCATAGAGGCAAATTCACTACATATAAGTCCGAAACCGCACTCGTCACCTCGCGTGCACGGACTACAATTATCATAGAAGACTCAAATCGGGAAGCCCTCCCACAAGGTTAGGAAAGATAATTACCTCAAAGACGACAAACTGATACTCTAAAATGCACTTCTCGGTTGAAAAGACCTCCAGACAGCTCAAATGTAACCAAATACGACTTGAACACATCAAACAATGCAAGAGAAATAATTTCAATTAACAAAACTGTGATTCTTATACAATTTGCAAAAAGTCCTCAAAAGTCAACTCCCCAGGCCCGCATCTCGGAACCCGATAAAATTTACAAAAATCGAACACCCATTCTGCTACGAGTTCACCCATACAAAAATTATCTAATTCCGGTAATATTTTGTCATTCAAATCATCATTTTATATTTTTGAAAGATTTAACAATTTCCCAAATTTTCCTTTAGACTCTCATGAATTTGATGTTAAATCTAAGATATAATCACAAAATATAGTTGAAAATTAATTAGAGACACTTACCCAATGATTTGGAGAAGTTTGGGTCTTTGGAAAATCGTCTATGGAGGTTCAGGATTTGAGAAAATCGAAAAATGTGTGAAAATCCCATAAAAAATCTCACGTAACAGGCCTCAGATGTCGCATTTGCGACCCAAGATTCACAATTGCGAACCCTCGCAATTTGCGAACAAGGCAGGGCTGGCAGAAGTCGCATTTGCAACAGAAAGTTCGCATTTGCGACAGAGCATCGCAATTGTAATGAAAATTTTCGCATTTGCAACCACACCAAAAACCAACAAATTTTCACGACACGAAAATGAGTATAACTTCCTCATACGATGTCCAAATTCGATGATTCTTTTTTCTATGGCTCCTAATTTCGATAGGGATATAATGGTTCAAGAAAAATTGAATTTTAATCTCATTTGATCAATATGGTATCATTCTCCATTGAAGAAACGACGATGAAACATCCAAAAACAAGCGTAACATAGCCTAAACCTATCTGAAGCTCACCCAAGTCCTCGGGGCTCCAAACCAAACATGCACAAAAGTCTAAAAATATCATACGGACTTGCTCCTGTGATCAAATCATCCAAATAACATCAAAAAAATATGAATTTAACCTCAAAACTCATGATTTTCTAACTTTTCAACCGGACGTTCAAATCACGTCAAATCAATTCTGATTCTCACCAAGTTTCACAGATAGGACTTAAATATCATAACAAACTTGTACAAAGCTCTGAAACCAATATACGGGCCTGATACCAACGAGTTCAAATATTAATTCATTTCTTTATTTTCCTTAAAAACTAGCACAACAAGTTTTTTCAAAAAAAAATTCTAAGGCTAGGGACCTCGGAATTCAATTCCGGGCATACGCCCAAGTCCAATATTTTACCGCGGACCTCTCGAGATCGTCGAAACATAGATCTGAGCCCGTTTACCAAAAATATTGACCAAAGCCAACTAAAAACCAAGTTTTAACTCTAGAAATTACTATATTTTTTCATTTTCACACAAAAGCTTTCCGGTTTCATGCCCAGACTGCGCATACAAGTCGATACACATAATATGAAGCTATTCGTGGCCTCAAACTGCCGAACCAGGTGCAATTTCTCAAAATGACCAGTTGAGTCGTTACATCCTCCTCTAGTTAAACATATGTTCGTCCTCGAACGTGCCCGGAGTCGCTCCAAGGCCATCGAAACACTGCATGATCTCCTCATACATACACCCGAACAAGCTGAATCGAGCCAAAAATTCCAATCCTGAATACAATCACATGTTGTTCCACACAACTCACATACTTGAAGCAATAACCTCTGACCACCATAGCTGCTCAAATAACATCCTGGATGCCAGCAATATATTTCACATTGTATATAACATTGTTCCGGACCTAAAACTACCCATGATAAGAGACATGCGGAAACTCATAGTCGCCCATAAAGTCAACAAGTCACGAAGCTCTCTCACCCGCAGAGGGCCATTACCCAAATCTTAGCAGAAACACCCTTTCACTTCCAAACACTCCCCGCCCCCAATACCATAGCACTAATCTCAAGTTTAAGAACCTTATCTCAGTTGATAAAAGCAATCCAACTAACAACTCATCACGGAACCACATAGATTCTTACACTACACAATTCGTACACCAAATAAGCAATAACTCAATTATGTAGCACAAATAAAGGAAAACAAAGTAGAAGAATTATCTAACAAGTACAACATGTGTGGCAACAAAAGTATAGGTTTTTCATCAAATCATCCCTCAAAGGGAAGACACAACACCAAATAAACACAAATAAAGGGTATCCCACATAACATCCGGTGCGGCGTGCAGCCCGCTCCCAAATACTCATCAAGCCAAAATGCTCGGGTTCACTGAATATATGAGTACTGATATCAAGTAAAATCCCACATAACATCTAGTGCGGCGTGCAACCCGCTCCCAAATGCTCATTGAGCCAAAATGCTCAGGTTCACTAATCACATGAATATTGATATCAATCACAACAGGGTACACAAGTAAAACTATGGGAACAATTAATAGAAGTAATAAAATAGGAGAGAAGCAAGCACATATAAGGTGCAATGAGCAAATCAACATCACGAGGGCTATCTCACCTGCATCGCCATAAGGCTTGAACAAAATTACAACATGCGTGAGGAATACTCGTACATCCTCACAACTCACCACGACATAAGAGAGAAGCACATACATAACATAGGCCAGAGGCACAAATAATGTCCATTCTGCCTGAGAACATAACCAAAATGACAATCTCATAGGGGCACACAAATTTGACTTGATAGAAAACACATATTCTCACTGATCCTCCAAATAGCTCACAACCGAATCCTGATCCTTCCCAATTAGATAAATATTCTTCAAAAGATCCAAAGCAACCTATTGATAATACATGCTATTAATTATCTCATTCTCAACATTTCTTCACAATTCGGAAACATAAATAGTCCACACATGAGGGAATCTAGCCCCAACCTCCGGAATACTAAAATTTACGTACCCAACTCAATTACGCAAATCGAATGGCTGATATATCATTCACACCCTATCATTCTGCTGAAGCACCCATATAGGATTTCTGGCCGCGTAACAACACATGAACCTCAAAAGCCTTGAAACCTAGTAATCACCATGCTACTAGCCACGCACCCGCAAACCAAAACTCGAGGTCCTTTCCAAAAATGCACACTCTTCACATATGATGGCCAACAATGCCACCCTCTATTAATTCCAAATATTGATCTAGGAGAAACCGAAATGTACCACATATTCCTTACGCCCATAGAAGACAGCAAACTCAAGCCGTTGCCAAACTACCAAGAACCCTCCGAGATCTGCCTGTACACAACTAAGCCATCAGGACTGTACCTCCCCAACTCAACCAAGTCACACAAACCGTCCAATCCGAGAGTGCTACCCCAAATAGCAATAGAGAATTCATATTGAAAGGACCAATTACTTCATCGCTATGCTTACCCAACACCACGGAGCTGACCCATTTCTTCGGACAATCAATATGTAATAACCCTAATCAAAGTCTCAAATACATATGATCCTAACACGAACCATATAGCCCAGAAGCTTATAAACCACTACATTTCCTCTGAAACACCCCGTCCTGCCGCAACCACGATACCCACGCTGAATAGACCTTCTAAGAATCTGAAGTTGTTCCTCTGACTCCTCTTGATGCTGAAATGTAAATCCATTAATAAGATAGAAACATTATAAGCCCCAACATCATCCCGTGCAAGATCTCAAACCTTGGTCATACACAAAATTCGGGTACCCACTAATACCACATATACAGATACCTCAGGCTAAATCTGATATAAATCTAACTCTGTAATATGAATGTCGCTATTAAACTCCTCCACTTGGTGTAAATCCATAGAAAACAACGTCTGATGAGTCCGCAAAACTAACCTTCATATCTCGAACAACCCAAATCACAAGGTACTTCAATACCGACAACTATCCCCAACCAACACCCACTTCATAACCTTGCCACAATTGTGACGACTAGCCAACCAATTAAACCCTTCCCAAGCTCGCACTCATCAACCAGATACTGGAAACCGCTGTGCCTCTATATGAAAAATTGTATAGTCTCTCAATGCCTCTGTATCTTCAGTCTGGACAACACATTGAGGCAATGTCTGAGCATCCTTGGCTCCCTTGTAGCCTGTCTATAGCATCCCGAACCACTGGCGCATAGCGGACACTGAGAGCATAATACTATACATGAGTGGATGTAAGGAACATAAGTTATATACTTCGAGCTGAATCAACTTCACACGATAAGGACTGAAAGAAGTAGAATTTCCTAACAGTTCTGTATCCTCTATCCTCTTGAAGATAAGTACAGACATCTTCGTACCGATCTGTAAGACTCTACTAAACCTGCTTATGACTCGTAGCACCTATGAACCTAGAGCTCTGATACCAACTTGTCACGACCAAAAATCCTTCCGAAGGAGTCGTGATGACACCTAGTCTCTAAACTAGGTAAGCCTAACATTAACTGGAATAACTGTGACATTTACTAACTTCAAATTTAAATAACTCTAAATAATCATAATTTCCCAAAAATGGTGATACAAGTCACAAGTCTTTCTAAGAGTAATTATATAAAATAAATACAACAATATTCCAGAACGAGAAGGAATCAATGGAACATAATTATAAATGAAGGTGACTCCGACGCTTGCGAACACAGCAGCAAGTTGCCTTACGTCTCCACTGTGATGATTCGTACAACTACTATCGATCAATACCTGGAACTGTACACAAAAATGTATAGAAGTGTAGTATGAGCACACCACGGCGGTGCCCAGTAAGTATCAAGACTAACATCAGTGGGGTAGTGACGAGGAACAGTCAAGATACCTACTGGTCAGACAGATTAAATAGGATATGATATGAACTACCAAGATAAAGGTAGCAAGGTAATATCAACAGCAGGGATAAATCCAATTGCAACAGTCGAAATAATAAAAGGAAACTCGGATAGAAACGAAGATAATCAAGTAAATAAACACCAACAAAGTTGGAACATGGACAAGTAAAAATGTACTAAATGTGGAAGGTGATGTCAGCTTAATAAATCATATCATTTCTGATATACAATTCCGGCCATCTCAAACTTGGTGCCTCATATCATAACCTCAATTACCAAACCTTTAGCATACCCGGCACCTTTTACCCATATATTTCTATCTCTCATTGCACAACAACGTTCTCGTGTTACTTAGTACATACAGTCCATAACCGATGCAATTAGGATGTTCAAAGAGTCTCATTTACATAATATAAAGTAGAGTACAACATCTAAGCCAAATAGAAACTTAACAAGAAAGATGAAGTTATTTTTAAAACTCATTTGAATAAAGAAAATACCATTTTCAATTAAAATACGACGTCAAATGAATTATTACCGTTAACATGAGATTTAATAAATTAACTTAGTAGAAATTTCTTTTTAAGTAAAGTACAACCTCAGACGGTTTAAGGGTATTTAATTGAGTAACTAATTAAATTAAGAGTGAACAATTATTGAAACTTGAAGTATTGAAATCTGAACATAAATACAGCAAAGTATTGAAAGCACTATGGGGTTCTATCACAAAGGATCACAGCAGTAAAGGAATCTGAACAATTAAAACACTTGAACTGATAATCACAAATAAACCCAACAAATGGAAAGTGCACGACATCACCCTTCATGGTTTATCACTCTTCCTCACAATATGCATAAACATAAATGTGCATGGCATCACCCTTCGTGCTTTAACTCTCTCATAATCATGGCACGGTATCACCCTTCGTGCTTTTACTCTCAATGTGGTACGACATCACCGTTCGTGCTTTTACTCTCAATAATGTGGCACGGCATCACCCTTTGTGCTTTTACTCTCAATAATATGGCACGCCATCACCCTTCGTGCTTTTACACTCACAATATCGGCACGACATCACCCTTCGTGCATTAACACTCACTCATAATATCATGCACGACATCACCCTTCATGCTTTACACTCTTCCTCACAAAATCATGCATGGCATCACCCTTCGTGCTTTATGCTCTTCCTCACCCAAACAATAGAAATAATAACATCCCGGCAAGGGAATCAATAATAGAAACAATAGAATCCCAACAAGGGAATCAACAATAGAAATAATAGCATCCCAGCAAGGGAATCAATAATAGAAACAATAGCATCTCGGCAAGGGAATTATAAATAACCAAATGTTGTTTCAATAAATAGCTTCTCAATATAAATCTCAACTTGAGTCAATACTCAACAATGATGAATTACCAAGAGAATGTCATATGTCTTGTTCAACATGAATAATCGACAACTTAAACATGAATAGTACGTAATAAGGATCACAAAAAAACCAAGAAGCACAATAATCTGAATAAAACAAAAAGACATAGTAAGCACGTGATAACTACACCGATAACCACAATAATTGAGCAAGTAACATATTTGCACGAAGTCATAGAGGAACTCACAATTAAGAAGTATCAAAACAATAAGGAAGGCAATCACTTCAATAAGGCAATTAGGGTTCAAGTAACACGTAAGAATTAGAGGAAAGCTAACAATATCATATGGATAATATAGAGGTAATTTAAGCAATTAGGAAACTCAATCATAACCGTATACTTTCCATATAACGAACATAAAGACCTAAGAACCCTAGAGGCAAATTTCCTAAAAATAAGTCCGAGCACACACTCGTCACCTCGTGTGCACGGACTACAATTAGAAATAGAAGACTCAAATCCTAAGGAGAAGTCCCCCACATAAGGTTATGCAAGATACTTACCTCAAATACGACAAACTGATACTCTAAAATGCAATTCTCGGGTGAAAAGACCTCCGGCCGGCTCAAATCTAACCGAATACGACTTGAACACATCAAACAATGCAAAAGAAATAGATTCCATTAACAAAACTGTGATTCTTATACAATTTTCAAAAAGTTAATAAAAGTCAACTCTCCGAGCCCGCACCTCGGAACCCGAGGCACGAGTAGTTCTGTTTGTTAGATCAGGTAAGTTGCAGTTTGAATAAGAGTGAATGACTTTCAAAAATGGTTCTAATATGTTCAAGATTATACAGGGAACAATCGAGTATCTTAAGGTTGTGTGTGTGGTTAGGGGCTGTGTTTTCAGTGGAAGAGGTCATGACTTATGGTATTTTTATGTTAGTTATGGGATCCTATGTATCAGTATCAGGAAAGTAAAGGTAACGGATTTTGATTCGCAGAAAGTTCTTTAGAGTAAGGTGTTTCGGAATAGGGTGTTTTTGGGAATATTTAAGAGAGTATTCGGCGGCTTATGGGTGTGAGCACGTGATTTTTGCTCTCACGACAATTACTCCCAAAATTATAAAATAAAATAGTTTTGTTATCACATTTGAATAG
>MU788494.1:8899-57706 GCA_026770625.1 Nicotiana glauca
GGTTATAGCAGAGTGGGTGGTGACATAGAGGTAATGGTGTGGGCAGGCATGGGGTGTGGTTGGGTAGTGGGTATGAGGTGGGTTAGTGAGGGTGGGGAAAGTTGAGAAGGAGTTTTAGAAAATAATTTCCCATCCCTTGATAAGGAAAATATTTGGAGGAAAATGAATTCATAAGAAAAATTATTTCAAAATATTTAAGTGAACCAAATATTAAAAAATTGAAAAATATTTTCCTTCATACCAAACACACCCTTAATATTCTGTTGATAGCAGATTTATGCCGGATCACAATTGAAGCTCAGAAAGGTGTTACAACTAAATGAATCAAAATATACTCCCTAATATTTTGCAAGACCTCTCTTGCCACATGGGCTAATCACAAGACCTTACCTTGTACAACTGCAAATGATTAATTATGTAATTTTATATACTTTAGTCATTTACACACACATAAGTTAGGGAGATCAGATAGTTATGTATTTTCTTTTGCTTTGTATATAAATACAGTTTCTCCTGTATGCAGTTATGAGAATTCAATTTGACTCAAAAAGTTCTCCATAAATTTCTATCTTGGCCCAAATACTCAGTGGAATTGTAACGACACCTAACACCACTTGATAGGCAAGCCAACAATCAATAAGAAGAAACAAACTTAAATAATAATGATAAACAGTCTCAATAGCAAAATAATCATAAATAAATAAAGTCAATAACAATAATACAACCAAAACCTCTCTTTTCTCTACTGAACTATGGAAAGCACTTTATAGTAGCGACACAAATTAACCACGCATTCCATGATCTGGTGTCATCGGGTACATGAGCTCTAAAGAATTTAAATATAGAGTCTGAACAAAAAATATAGTACTGTCTGAAGGATGAAACAGTAGTAACATGAACTGATAGAAAAGGGACTTCAAGGTCTGTGAACGGAACAACTACCTCAAAATCTCCAGGGAATACTTGTACCGGTGCCATTCCCTAGCAATCGCCTCTCTCGGAAACACCTAGATCTGCACAAAAAGTGCAAAGTGTAGTATGAGTACAACTGATCTTAATGTACTCAACAAGTAACAATCTTAACCTCGGGCTAAAAGCAGTGACGAGCTCAGCAAGGTCCAATACTCATTCCAATGATGAATGATCATAATAATAGTGTAATAACATCAAAAGAAAAGTAGCTCAAGTAATTTTAAATTCAACATTTTCATAAATAGAAAGAAAATAAGCATGATCTTCAAGAACATCACAGAAAACATAAATTCTTCAATAGTATCACCAAAATATGGTTTTAAATTTAAGTGTGATTCAAAGTTTAACACATTATATAGAGTCGTCACGTACCAATAATTATGAGGGAAGAAACGCAACCCTATACCTGCATGACAAGTATACATGTCAGAATCGACAAATATCATAGTTAAATCGTCAAGTATATCATATCTCAATATATGTATAGTGCCTGGAATAATTTCCCTTCAATCATCACACACAACAGTACTGTTGATATTCGGCTTAAAGTGTGCATACTTTTATGCATATTGCCTAATATTGTGCACATGTCTCATAGATCTCGGATGTATAATATAATAATTTGTGCTAATTCATGGTATTTATATGTGTAGAAATTATTCAGATGCGATTTGAAAAAAAAAACACGCGAATTGAAGAAAAAATGGAAAGAAAAGGCAAAAGTGTACATTTGAGGGCCACAGGCAGTGTAGGGTGCTACTTGTGGCACTCAAAACAGAAAGTTAAAAAGTTGAGCACCAGGGCCAGTGCCCTATACTGCCCTGGACGCTCAAAACGCGAACAAGTCCTATTTCGATCGGGACTCTATTATTTCGATGCCAAGACGCCCCCAACCCATATAAAAGCCAACCTAAACCTACTTTGGAGGGGGAGAGGACATTTTTGAGAGGAAAACACAATCGCAGAGCCGCCGTGGAGGCCAGAATTCATCAAGTGACATCTTTCTTCCACCAAATATAGTAAGTTTTATGGTTCTTTGTATGATTTGTTGTTCGGCTACTATGTCTATGTGGAGCTAAACTTCAGGTTCTGGGGTTGTGGTTCTTCATGACTATTATTATTCGGATAATAATTTTAATTTTTTAGTTTATCATATTGGTTTATTTCTTTAATCCTGCACTTTAGTATTTGAGTTCTTGATCACCAATTGAATACTATCTACGAATCTTGAATTGAACCCGAAAGTGAGAATTTAAGATTGCATATAGAATTGAGTAGAGCAAGTTCTTGAATCTATGCATCGGGGAATGGTTTCGCGGTTAGGATAGACATATTCCTAATTGTCTTGCTCGGTTGATTTATAGGAATTGTAAATACGTTGCGGTTAGTTCTAATTCCATAGACATATAGTTATTAGCTTAGCTTGAATAGGCAAATAAGAACTCGACAGATTCTTATGAACAATATTAACCATGTCAACCAATTAACTAAATAGATTAGTAAGTCAATTCAATTGAATAATACAATAGGAATGTTAAATATCCCATGACCCTAGATCGTTTTCATTACACTGATATCATAAAAATCTTCTTTTCCCTTATTCAGAGTTTACCATTTATTTTCCTTTATATTGATTAGTTTAGATTCGAATATTTCTAGGTTTAATTCTTGTTTAGATAGTTAGGATAATAGCTTGTGCGCGACAAAATCAGAAGACTTGATTTTTTGTTATCAAGGACATTTCGAAAGTTTTCCTCGAGACCCTGAGGGTGGAAAGCCACGATCGAGTTCCTGGCCTCAGAGCTTGTCGAGGTCCAGCTCGAAGTAAGTAAGGCTCGAAGCCGGGACAAAGGAGGAAATCCCCTGGGCACATGGCTACACCTGACAGATCTGGCCTGTCCAAAGCCTACTGCGAGGTCTTGCGTCAAGCCGCCCCATCTTTGTACTTTTACAATTAATATGCATGTACTATAGAGAGTCCCCTTGCCTATATAAATGGGACTCATCCCACCTTTTAACAGACTGATGTTGCTCCAACTCTCCACTAAGCAATAATTAATCTCTCTCTCTCTCTCTTTCTCCTAAGTTATTTGTGTTCTCCGACCTTGAGGTCGCCTTAGCATCTTATTGTTCTTCATTTGTTCTACATCATTTAGCTCAAGATTGACAATATAAAGCTTTGTATATTCATACTTATCTGTTATCCCTTTCCCAACTACTCTCGATAAGGCTATCTTCGATAGGCCCGTGGTAGGATCGAAGCCTGGCTTCGAGGTATCTACTGGCTTGTTCCAAGCCCGGCAATGTTCCCTACTGCTTCGACTATCGCCCGTCTAGCTCGATCTTTACTGCTTTACTTCGTTCTTAGCATTAATCACCCTTCTAAACTAGCTCGACAATAGATCACGTATTTCTAGAGTCCCATTTATAAATTTAATTGTTCTTACCATTTTCACGGTAAACATAGCTAATCACAAATCCTCGTGAGTTCAACATCCGACTTTTAGTGACTTTATTACTTGACGACCGTGTATATTTGTGTGTGAGTTTGGCCGTAACAAGTTTTTTGTGCCATTGCTGGGGACTTAAAAATTAGCTATTTTTCTAGATTATACATTTAGTTTTTAGACTATTCATATTTTGTTGTTTTAGTTTAGTTAGTATTTTTTATTTATTTTAGTAAGGCATCTTGGAATGAAAAATTATTCCAATGATAGTTATTCTTATTTTGATGATCCCTGTCCATATTGTGGAGGATCTCACTGGTAGAAAAATAGTCAAAATATTCCCGGGAGCGAGTTGTGCGCACAATATCAATCCTTTGAGTGAAATATTTGTAATATTTGTGGTGGTCAAGATGGCCATTGGGATGGTTGTACTAATTCTTTTCATCCTTCTTTGAGCCCTTATTATGATCTTTGTAACAGTGTTTGTGAGTTTGATTGAGGTAATGAAGTACAGGTTATGGAACGAAATGTATATATTAGGGATTCTGAGGCAAATAGCAGAGCAACACGATGAACTCAGAAAAGATATGAAAAGAATGAGGGCAACAATCACAAGAATGAAGGCTAATATGAAAGAATTGAATGAAGAGAGCGAGTTCCAACAAATGAAAGAATTTGAAAAAATGGATATTTTGAGCCAAACCTGGCTAATGGAATAAGCTGAATGATTAGAAATATATGAAGCTCAATGTGAGAAAGTTATAGATGGGATAAAAGACTTAATAGAAGGAAGAGCTGAACTGGGACAACACATCGAAAATTTTTGCACTGCTATTCATGACATGGGAGCTCAATTGATTGCAAAGACTGATGCGTTAAACACTCAACAAAATAGTTCAGAGTTTTGTGAAACTAAAAGGAGCTTACACGCTAAATTGAGTAGCTAAAAGTGGAGATTCAATAAATCGACCATACTTTTATTGATGATGTCCATGTTGAGAAAAGCACTCTATAGTCATGTGAGGAAGTAGATTGTCACGACCCAGTTTCTCCCTCCGTCAGTTGTCATGACGGCACCTAATCTCTACGATAGGTAAGCCTAACACTTTGCGGAAAAAGAAACAAAAGCATGAACATTAACTACCAACATTAACAATAATCAATAAGCAACTGAATGCCACTCGGCATGTATGCGACAAAATCAAAGGGTCTAATATCTTGCTATCTAGTCACTTCAGAAGAACACCTCGAGACCCCGAGGATACGAGGCTATGACCGAAATCCCTCCCTCGGGGCTCGTTGAGGTCCGACTTAAGGAGGATATAGATAGAGGCTAGAGTAAAGTGGGGAATTCCCAAGGCACACAACCGAGTCTGACAAAGCCGACCTACCTAGAGCCTGTATCAAGGCGTCACATCTAGTCGTCCCATCTCCATGCCTTTATAATTAATATATTTTGTACTATATTATTTTTTCCCTCCTATATAAAGGGGATCCTCACCACTTTGTAAGGGGTTGCTGTTGCTCCAACTATTCTACATAAGATCAATAACATCTCTCTCTCTCTCTCTCTCTCTCTCTCTTTCTCTCAAACTTATTCGCTCGAGACTACCACTTTCATTTATTAGGTTCATACTTCCTCATTTGTTGCTCCCCATAGGCCATAAAGAGCCTCTAACAATTTTATTCTACGTGTTATCCCTTTCCCATTTATCTCCGATAGCTCGATCCTGAGTCCAGGCATCGACCTCGAGGCCCCTCGTCGGCCAGTCCAAGGCCCGAATAGCAAGCCCCCCTGGTTTGATTATAACCCCGTTTTAGCTCGTATTTCATCCCTTAACTTCATATATCTGCATAACTGCTCTAACAACATCATAAAAATAGATCACGTATTTTTAGAGTCTCATCAACAAATTTAATTGTTATTACCATTTTCACAATAAGCAGTTTGGTGCCCACCGGGGGGCTTAAAATAATAATGATTATTTTTTTGCTGGTTTCATTACATGACGCAAGTTATCTTTCACACTTTTTCTTGTCCAAGATCTTCAATTTCAGGTCGAAATGTCTGGTTTAGGGAACAGAGTTGAGAACGACAACCTCGAAAACCACAGGAAAAATGGGGTGGTCGTTCCAGTTGTCGGCGCGCCACCACAGAACCCCAATGGACGTGTAGCATGTCGTTGAAACCTCACACACCGACAGGAGTATACGGCATGGCGGCAAATAGGAAGCCAAAAAAATCCAGCTCGGGAAGAATAGGAAGTTCATCTTCATGTTATTTTTGAAATGTTACAGCCACAACAATTGGCTATCGCTTATCTGCAAAGCCACCCGAAGACTCCTAGCATGGTAGGACCGGGAGCTACCCCTTCGGCCGAACATGTACCGGAGAGATCGAGCAATAATAGATCGGAAGCCGATCCTGCCATCGTAAAAATGCTCGAGGATCTCACCAAAAGGGTCGAGTCAGGTGAGAAAATCATAGCGGCCAACGACAAGAAGGTTGAAACCTACAACTTCAGGGTCAACCAAATCCCAGGCGCGCTCCCGGTCCTGAAGGGTGTAGATTCAAAAAAGTTCGTACAATGGCCGTTCCTAGTGAAAGCGGCTCCGAAACCCATTCCAAAGAGGTTCAAAATTCTAGAACTCCCAAAGTACTAAGGGACACCAGATCCCAGCGAACATGCACTGCCTATACGTGTGCGGTATGGGACAATGACCTAAAAAACGTCGAGACCGAGTTCGTCCTATCGAAGAAGTTCAGAGAAACACTCTCGAAAGGGGCCCTAATGCGGCATCACAACCTAGCTCCCAACTACGTAGATTCATCTACCATGATAGCAAATTCCTTCGTAAAGGCACATGCCGATGCCATCAAAGTAGCAGCAAGGAAGTCCGACGTATTCAAGATTAAACAAAGGGAGAATGAAATACTGCGAGAATTTGTACCTCATTTTCCAAAGAAACAAATGGAACTAGCCCTGGTATCCAACGACTAGGCGGTGCAAGCCTTCACTCAAGGCCTAAATGAACGAAGCACGATGGCTTCAGAATTGTTGAAACATAACTTGATCGAGTATCCAATTACGACCTGGTCGAGCGTCCACTAATGGTACCGATCGAAAACTAGGATCGAGGATGATTAGTTAGGAGCCCCCTCGGGCTCAGTATACCTAAGCAAGCCCTTAGCAAGGGAACCAAAACCAAACGAAAAAATATACCAGCTGTACACCCAAGATAGGAGGAATGCCACGAAGCGCAACCTACCTCGTAACGGTTGGAGAATGGGTCGAGTACAATATCCACGGGGGCTCATTGATGGAGCTAGGTTCGATGGGGATGCAAGGCCAATAGGGATACCTCGCCTATCAGAGTACAACTTCGACATCACTATATCGAACATTATGTTCACGGTCGATGAAATCAGGGACACCAAATGGCCCAGGCTTATTCAGTCGGATCCTTCCCGGAAGAATCATGGATTGGTATGCGAACTTCATAATACGCGCGGCCATAGAACTAAAGATCGCCGCCATCTATGAAAGGAAACGGCCAAGCTACCCAATAAAAGTCACCGCCGAGAATTTTTTAGCAATCGAGCTGAAGTTCAAATCCGAGAAAGAAAGGCAGCCAAGAAGAGCGAATCAAATGGGCCACGATACATTACTATGATGTTAGAAGGGCCTCAAAGCTCTTGAGGAACATGTGAAGTGGAGGACGAAAATATCTATCACCTGAGAAAAACGGACTCAGGGATACATACCCGAAGATTCCCTCGCGTTCGGTAAGGAAGTCTCCATAACCTCGCCCCAACCTTACAATAACGCATTGGTAACCTTCTTTCTCATTCCTTCATTTCATATAAAACACGTGCTCGTAAATTCAAATGGCTCGACCAACATTGTCGGATCAAGGGTGATAGATCAGCTCGTACTGTCGGTCCATTTCTTGCCCGCGTCTCGAATCCTTGATGAATCCAACATAGTGACTGAAATAATGAAATAAGAGACCATTCTCTCAGTCAGCATGACCGGCGCAGATCGAAATGCCAAATTCCATGTCGTCAAAGGAAACACGAGTTATAAACAACTTATTCGGACGGTCGCGAACACACCGCATGAAAAAGGTATCTTCTCCTTTTTGCCAAATGATGAGACCCCCAATGAAGGACAGAATTAAAACCATCTATGGGGAACAACACGCAGCAAGGAAAATGTTCATGTTATGGAATGTGACGCCGTTAACAATATCTCCACTCTCGAAAAAGTCAAGGGGTAATCAAACCACATCTTCGGCTAAGCCTGATTAAACACAACAGAGGACCGTACTGAGTCCTTGCTCTAAACCACAAGGACACACCAGACCGCAGAACATCGCCTGTGTACCTCACGATAAGGTAAGATCGTCTCCCCCTTTCGTTATTTTGCACTAACCCATATGCAGACACCCGGTCGGGACGGTCAAATGTATTAACCCAACCCAAAGATCCTAAGGCCTTAATGGCATTTGCTGTACTATTTCCCTGTGTCTGAGCTTTTGTCCCAAAGAAGGTTTCGCCGGCAAGGTTCTTAACAACCTCGAGCTGCCCAAGGAGGACCCAACAAGCTTACAAGGCTTCTTTTGCAATCAACCTCGAACACTGGAGGGCACCCGATTGAGAGCTCATCCAGTCAAAGGAAACAGGGAACGACAAGCCTAGTTTCAACTAAGAAAATGATGTACCGAGCCAAACGGTCGAGTGAACTGTGTCCGCATAAGGCGGGCCAATGGTAAAAAAACATCATGTACTTATACCAATCAATCAAAGAATATCTTTTGCCAAAGCACCTCGTACTCCAAAGTAAATTCAGCATTTTCACTGCAAGGATTCCTCCATCGAGAATTCCCCAAAATACTCGGAGACTAGTGTCAATACTTCGGCACCCGCATGGCCTCAGGGTCAGAACTCCATACTCATAAGACCTCAATGAGGCGGTACAGAGATTACGAAGCATTTCTAAAAAGAAAAATTGTCCCGAACACTCGGAGACTGCATTGCAGACTCAGGAAGTGCATGAACCCAGGGACAGAAGCTCCAAGGTCGTAAAAGCCTTCAATAAAGCAATTCTGAGCTCACGAGTATTGACCCCCGAGCCTGGGTAAACTCGATGAATCAGAGACTGTCACCAATCGCCACTGACTTAAAAACCCAAGGCCATAAGAACTCGAGCGGGCAAGCTCGGTCTAGCAAGATCGATTCAATATAACAACAAAACTGTAAGACCTCAACAGGCATGGCAAAACTGTAAGACCTCAACAGGCATGACAAAACTGTAAGACCTCAACAGGCATGACAATTTTGTAAGACTTTACTATAGGCATAAACTCAATCCCGAAGTTTAGTCTATACTTCACATTTGTAAGACACCCAAAAGGGCATACCCTCGATGTAGACGCCTAAACTACTACACTCGGGATCAAAGGCTACGACCAAACACAAATAACTACGGTCATACGGCTGCACCAACCTAATTAACGCGACTCGGGGATGCCCGACCATCGCTACAAAATCACACGACATTACTTCGAATCTACTTTGAAAAGAACCAGTTAAACAGGCTACCCTCGATAGGCAAAAAGAGCTTTGACCATGTCAGCTCCAAATCAAAAGGCTTCGAGCTACTCAGCCTACGAGCTAAACCTTACGAGGTGCTCGAATATTGCTGCTAATGAATTGAAACCGAGGTTCTTCAAGAACCGACGACGGGTCAGGAAAAATCATTACAGAATTCCTTAATAAGAGGAAAATAAAGCCTACATAAGCCTAAGGGCAAAGCGTAAGAGCCATTTTCGCCAGCCTAACTAGTCTCAGGGCCGCACACAAAAGCATAAGAGCCACTATCACCAGCTTAAAATTTGAAAGCTTGAGGGTCAAAATGATCTCGATTCGTTACCCAATTCGAAGATTGGACCCAAAATAGTTAACTATATATTCCTAAGGTCAAGTCATAAGAGCCATTGTCACCAGCTTAATAAGCCCCATGTTCGACCAAAGGCATAAAAGTTGTTGTTGCCAACCTACACAAATACAAAAGCTAGAGGGTCGGATGAGCTCGAGTTGAAGTCTGACTCAGATATTGAACCCAAAATAGTTGAGCAAGCACGTAAGAGCACCTGGGCCAGCCTAAATAAGCCCCAGAGCCATATCACGAATCTAAGTATTCTCATCAGCTCCGAAACTAGCCCGCCTAGTCAGAAGCAAAAAAAAGAGAGGTACATTAAAAATAAAGCTTCAAGCTTTCTTTTATTTACATACATAAAAAGGTGCATTCTCTATCTACAAACACGCTCTGAACATATCACATACGAAGTGGAAAAATCTATGCCCCATCCCTGACAGCTACGACCTATCGGCCTCATCTTCACTTTCCTCGGCATCGGACAGAAGCAACCAAGCTCCGCGCTTGTCCGCCCTCGCTCGCACCAACTCTTTCAGGAGAACAAAACCCCTAGTGCCGATCTTCTCAAGTACCCTTCTTCGGGATTTGCAATGAGCATATTCTTTGATCCTCTCTTGATGATCGAGGACCCTCTTAAACTCGGCTTGGGCAGCGGTTGCATCCCTAAAATAAATTGCTATCTCCTGATCAGGCTTAGTCCGGCTCGATGCTGCTTCGGCCCGAGCATCAATGATCTCAGCCTTAACCTTTAAAAGTTCGGACTCAAGCTTTGTGATCATATCCGCTTGAATTGAAGCATTGTCACGAGCTAAGTAGAGTTGGACCTCGAAGGCATGAACTCTAGACAAGGCACCTTTTTCCTCTAAAGATTGAACATGTGCCCGAGCTCTTAGCTCGACGCAATCACTCCTGATTCGATTGGCTTCACCCTTGTGGCATTCTAGGGCCTCAATATTTTTTTTTGCAACTAGGATAGGCAAAAATTTAACCTAAAAGGTTAAAAAGTGGAACACATACTCAACCAGGATGCGAAGTTACCTGCTCTGTCAAATAACTCTCGTAATTTGAGCTTCGGTACGCATCATGTCGCAGGTATGCCAACTCAACTTACTTCTCCTAGAAAGGGAGCCTTAGGGATCTACAATCATCCAGAGCTTTTCGGAGCCTAGTTTCATGATAGAGCAGCTCAGACTTGAGCCTGTCAAAGGCCTACAGACAAAAAATTTGATAAGAAAGGGAAGGCATGGGGTTTGAAAGACCTAAAGCGAAGCTCACCACAAAATGAAGTCGATAGACTTCCTCGAAGGCCGAGCACACATCTGTTGGTCTAGTCCCCTCAGCCCTGGAAGGATCAACCCTGGTCGAGGCACGATCACTGTGAGGAGCCATCTTTCTAGAATTAGAAACTTTGGGTGCAGTAGGCTCAGGCAATATCTCCACCTCCGAGGCCTGGCCCCGCTTTGCCTTGTCATGAGCTCCATCGCCCTGTAAATACATTCCCCGCTTATTATTGTCAGCCTTCAACTATGGAGTTGGAAATACCTCCCCCTCTCTAGAGGAGAACGGCCTTGCCTTTGAAGGCTCTCCGATACCTATGATAGCAACATTGATACATGAAAAGAGAAAGAATGTCTCCCCAAATGACCAAGGGATAAGGAAGAAGAAGTATGCGCACGCTCCATGAAGTTTTGCCTCCCATCTGCCCGGGACACGGCTTGCCAACTATGCTTGTCACAAGTCGAGTGGGTCGCCAGCTTCTGAACCCTATCGGGCAGGTTAGGAACGTCGCTCGATGTCCACAGAATTGATGCACAAAAGAAGGAAACACGGTTAGAAAACCAGCTTTCACTCTGAGCAAAATCAAGAAAGCATGGTACGCTCTACTCATGCGTATTATTCCATTACTCGGGGAATGGCATAAGCTCCACGGGGATAACGTCAGCCATCCAGACCCGGATGAACCGACTAACCCACTATCGATCTCCATCTTCCTCATCATCAACAACAAAGGTCATGGATGAACGACACCGTAAAGTTAGCAGACCTCGATTATGAAAGGGCTGGTACAACCTGACAAGGTGATTGAGCATGAATTCGAGCCTCGCTTTCTCCGCAAAAAACCTCATCATCAGCATGATTCACAAAAATGATGAGTGTATCTGCGCTAAGGTAACCTAATACTTTAAGGAAAAGTCAAGCACAACCCTATCAAGGGCGCCCAATGTGAAGGGATACGTGTACACATTCAGGAATCCATCGGCATGGTACGCGATACCCTCATCTAGGGGAAGCACCTGTAGCGTTATCTTCTTCCCCTATCCGCAATCTCTCTTCACTAACTTGAGATGCTTCTCTCTTATCAAAGACGTATCCTTCAAGATAAACTTTTACTTATTCTAAGCACTGTGAGTGGAGCTTTCCCCTCTCTATCGGACAAACCCTGGAGTTGCAGTCATAACTATGGAAGGACTAGCAAACTGATGGGGGAACCTACACAAACACTCTGGTGCTAAGGTAACACTGAAACAGGAATATAGCTATCTAAAATAGTGGGATCTCCCAAGAAGTGGAAGCAACCCCATATATATTTGAGGAATAACAATGGACCGTCTGCCCAAGTTAGGCCCCGGGAGGCCGATGACTTCGATGCCAATCCCGAGGTGGTACCCGGCCTCGAGGACCTCCATCAACAAATAGTTAGGCTTTAAGGAGCCAACAACATCACCTCCAGTCCCGAGGTGGTACCCGACCTCGAGGACCTTCATCAACGAGAAGTTTGGCGTCAAGGAGCCAACAACATTATTTCCAGTCCCGATGTGGTACCCGACCTCGAGGACCCCCATCTAAAAGAAGTCAGGCTTCGAAAGCCTTCAGCACCAGTATAGAGCTCGAGGTGGTACCCGATATCGTAGTTTTCCTCTTAAAAAGGAAAATAAGCACTACGAGTTCCGCCCATATGGGCTCAAGACATCGCCTAAATATAGGCAATCCTTCAGTAGAGGCCTACCTGCAACGCATAGAAAATCATCTACATCAAGTTCAAAGAAAATCTCAAGGTGCACAAAGATAACCCTCACGTGCATACTGCTCTCAAAAACTTCAAAACTCGACGTACTATCTCCATGCAACTCGAGGGATCCGACGGCCTGAATCCATCGGACCAATTCAGGCTTGGTTCGAGGTACAACGATGGGCTTGGAAAGGAGCCATTTCCATCGGCCGAAGATCGGGAAGAATACTCATACCCGAGTTAGATATGAGAATTCTTCAACAAAGGAAAAAATTTAAAATCCTCGAAGTGCACAAGAATATATAATAATAGGGCAAGTATTAAAGACAGAAATCAAGAAAGTATCTCTATATTCTTGAATATTAATTTACAATGGCCCTCGAGGGGTTATTGCATATGATTACAAAAGCCTACAAAAGGATCTCTACATAGAAATGAAGAAGCAAACGGATACACATAGTGAAAGCCTAGATCCTAGTCTTACACTCGAAGGTCCACCTCGGCAGTTGTGTCCTAGATATCATCTTCCCCAGTACATAACCTCAAAGAAAATATCTTCCAAAATGCCCTCTCCCCAGAAGCCCTATCCCGGCGTTCCATACTGATATCCCCAAAGGATAATCCAAGGAGCAAGGTGGGATGAAAAAATGCCATAGGCTTCCAAAGGTCAAAGACCCTCTCTGGCCAAGAGAAACTCGAAGAGGCAACGGACCTGGCGAATATCGGCCTCACTCGCAGGGCTACTTTGAATCCACTTCTTGGGACATTGAGCCATGCAGGCTACCAGCCCGAGGCAAAGCGCCACGTCAAGCTGGGGTATGAAGGTGAGAAGTGGTGTATAATTCGATCCCCCTTTTGAGCAGCGGTATATAGTCCGAATAATTTTTTAAAGCGAGAAAGGTCGATAACCATATATCATTACCTCGGGCCAATAAGGACAACAACAGTAGACATAAGAACAACAACAACAGCGATAGAATGGTGTAATCTTGCTCGACAAATGGGAGCTCCGATAAAAGGCCACAACATGGCTTATAGGAACGCTGCCAAGCAACCTTAAGGCAGTGAACTCCAAATGTGGTGATCAATAATAGAGAAGGACAACAAGGAGAAAGGGATAGGTAAATGAGTGGAGAAAGACACTTGGAAAGAAAACTGACACTAGAACGCCCCTATTTATAGGGGATAATGACACGATCGCCTTTTGAATATTGACCGGTAGGTACAATTAATATATTCCTAAAAAGTCGAATCGACGCCAGTTCTTTGAAGAACGGGAATCAACAACGCATTGAATGGTGTCAAAAAGACAAGCCCATGGGATGCCGTGATTATCATAAAAACTCACCTCATAGGTTGCGTCATCAATACGACATCATTACGAGGAGCCCGAGGAGTCGGGTATCATGATCGTTTCCCATCGCTTCATTCTGAGAAATGTGGAGACTATCTATATGCAGCAAAATTAGAGGGTCTAATTTCTTGTTATCGAGTCACTTCAGAAGGACACCTTGAGACCCCGAGGATGCGAGGCTCTGACCGAGATCCCTCCCTCGAGTCTTGTTGAGGTCCAACTTAAGGAGGATATAGATCGAGGCTAGAGTAAAGTTGGGAACTCCCAAGGCACGCAGCCAAGTCTGACAAAGCCGACCTACCCAGAGTCTGTATCAAGGTTTCGCGTCTAGCCGTCCCATCTCCATGCCTTCATAATTAATATATTTTGTACTATGTTATTTTTCCCCTTATATACAAAGGGATCCTCACCACTTTGTAAGGGGCTGCTATTTCTCCAAATATTCTACATAAGATCAATAACATCTCTCTCTCTCATTTTCTCTCTAACTTATTCACTTGAGACTACCAATTTCATTTATTACGTTCACACTTGTTCTTTATTTGTTTCTCCCCAAAGAACATAAAGAGCCTCTAACGATTATATTCTAACTATTCTCCCTTTCCCGTTTATCCCCGATAGCTCGAGCTCGAGCCCAAGCATCGATCTCGAGGTCCCTCGTCGGCCAGTCCGAGGCCCGGACAACAAGCCCCCCTAGTTCGATTATAACCCTATTTTAGCTCGTATTTAATCCCTTAACTTTATATATATGGCATCAACTACTCTAACAACTAGCATAAAAATAGATCACGTATTTTTTGAGTCCCATTAACAAATTTAATTATCATTAGCGTTTTCACGGTAAACACGACATATATAATTAACACTTCAAAAACGTACGAAACAATTCCCAAAACCTAGAAACCCGCAAGTCACAAGCTACTAAGAAGTCGTAACTGTTCTATACATCATTTCTAGAAAGAGGGAAAATTGAACATGGGGGATAGATGGGGACTCTGAGGATCTGCGGGCGCGGGCAGAATACCTTAAAGTCTCTGATAAGGAGCAATGACTGCAACTAGTTATGAGGCTGCTATGATGAACATGGATTTGCACATGAAACATATGTGCAGGAAAGGGTGTGAGTACTCCACAATGGTACCCAGTAAGTGGCAAGCCTAACTGTTGGCCCAAGTAAAGGTGAAGTTTTGATGACTAACAAAAGAACTCAGATGTGGACCAGGTCTATCTTGTGAGCACAGTCATGTTCAACCCAAACATATGAGATGCACGTGAAGGAGATAAATGTAACTTATTAGGAGAAATATCTCCTGATCTGATCGAAAGGGTTGCATAATTGGATAAGGAGAGAAAGACTCCTTACACGAAGAGAACACAGTTTAGGAAGAGGATAGTGTTAGAGTATGAGATCAACTAGAACTCTTCTACCATAGAAGAGTAGCTTCTGTGTTCCAGTCAATCTCAAATTACTAACCTATTAAATATCAGTATTGTTCTCTTTTATAGGTAATGCATATAAGCAGAAGTTAAACGTAAATTGAGAGAAAAAGAGCAAGGCAACTTTGCAAGCAATTTATATGTGATTCAAGCGTGCAATCCTGAAGCTACTTGAACAAGATAGAAGAAACGGTTTCAAGTCTATCTTTTATTCTAGTTCAATTGTAGTAGGTGATTTTACATTGTACCTTTCAACTTTTATAGATGCAATTATATTGATACTTAGAGTGTTCAAGTTGGAGTTAACTTGAAGTTGACGCAACAGTTGAGGTTGTGTGCCATAACGGGATTAGAGTTAATCCTAGGTTTACAAAAGAGTTTTTGTAAATGCAGTTTTTGGCGCAGTGATTTTAGTGGAAGTTTGGGAAAATCCTACTGAGTAGTAGGTTGTGGTTTTTTTAACTTTTGAGCTCGGTGTTTTCCAAATAAAAATCTCTTTGTTCTTTATTTTCTTTACTTACTATTCCGCAAACAGTAGTAGTTGGAACACATAGAAGAACCAGGTCCTTCTATATTCAAGTTAAAAGAAAATTGGGTACCACACAAATCACCTCCTCTCTTGTGTGGTATTTAAGTATAAAACATCAATTGGCATCAGAGCTGGTTATCCTTGAAGAGGTTAACACCTTAGGAAAAGATCAAGCTGAGTGCACCACCTGGAAATTGGGAAGGGCAATCCATTGCTAGGCCCCCACTCTTTAATGGTCAGTACTATTCTTGATGGAAGAACAGGATTGGAGATCATATTATAGAAGAAGACTACGAACTTTAGGACATAGTCACTGATGGTCCCCTGGCTACTACAAAGAAGAATGTTGAAGGAGTGGACGTGCCAAAGACAAGAGCTAAATGCACTACTGAAGATTTGAAGATATAAGAAAAGGATGCCAAGGCCAAGAAATGGCTTGTGTATGGACTAGGTCCAGACGAGTACATCAGGATTTAAAGTTGTACCATTACTAAGGAGATATGGGACACTTTACAAGTGGCTCATGAAGAAACTCCTCAAGTAAAGAGATCAAGAGGAATACTGCTATATTCTCAATATGAAAATTTCCCTATGAAGGAAGGAGAAACTATCCATGAGATGTACACAAGGTTCACAAAACTAAAAATGTACTTAAATCTCTAGGGAAAGTTATCCTTGAAGAAGACAAGGTTGAGAAAATCTTGACAAGAGTCTTACCAGTAACTTGGGAAAGCAAAATCACTGTTATTCAGGAATCAAAGAACATTGCTACTCTCAAGTTGGATGAACTGATTGGAAATCTCACTGCCTATGAACTGAGAAGGCAAACCATGAAAATGGATACACCCAAGAAGGAAAGGAGTCTGGCTTTTAGAATAGCTGAAGGTGCAAATCTAGAGGATAATGAAGTGGCCATGATCACATGGGATTTCAAAAAGTACCTGATGAGAGGAAAGGGTTCTTCAATAGGTACAACCTTCAACAAACCAAGGGCTTTTAAGAAACAGACCAACGAGGATTGCTACAAATGTGGCAAGACTGATCACATGATTAAGAACTGTCCCCAGTGGGAAATTGAATGGAAGAAGTAAAGGGCTGAACGAAGGAACAAAAAGAAGAAACAGGTTCAACCCAAAAGGAACAAAAGATCAATAAAGGTTATGGTTGTTGCTTGGGTAGAAACATCAAATGAAGATTCAAAAGATCAAGCTGGAGATGAACAAGCACTTATGGCCATTGGAGAATCAAATGATCAACAAGAGGTAAGTGTGACTTATCTCAAAGATAAGATTGAATTTCTGTATAAAGAAAGTTTATCTGAACTATTGTAGACTTCATCGATGAGTTTGAGGTAATTAAAAATGAGAAAGAATAGTTGTCTAGGGAGTGTGTGATCTTAAAAGCCAAGTGCAAAAATTTAGAATCTAGGTCTAATGAGAGTCACAGTAAAAATGCTGAGTTGAAGAACCATGAACTTGACATTAGTTTCTCAAAACTTAGGTCTGAAAATTTAAAACTAAAATTAGGAACAGGTAAGAAGAAAGCTGATCACACACATATCACCTTGGAAGAAAATCTAGAAAAAATGAAGAATGAGTTGTAAAAGAAAGATGAGTCTTAAAAGAAGACCTAGGGAAGGTAAAGCATGAACTAGACAAAACGTGCAAATGGAATAAGGCTTTTGGTGCACTATCCTGGCTACAAGAACACCACAGTAGCAACAAGAGAGTACTTGGCTATGGGACCCAAGCACCTAAGTGGGATCCCAAAAGCAAGTACATTACTCTTCCTCAAAACAAAATTTGCACACACTGTGGCAAGACTGGTCATTACAAAAATGAATGTAATGCAAAACAAAAGGCCAGTCACTAGAAAAAACCTTTGTTCAAGAGAAAAATAGGCTGCTTGGATGGGCCAAAAGGAATTTAATTTACCCCTTTGCCTATAGAAAGGGACCCAGACTAGTTTGGATTCTTAAGACCAACCCCTGATTTCTTTTTGCAAGTCCAAGTGAAGGGAAGTAGCCAAATATGGTACATGGATAGTGGCTACTCAAAACATATGACTAGAAGCAAGAACCAGTTCGTTTCAATTGAGGACTTAAAAAGAGGTAATGTCTCCTTTGGAAATGGAAAAAAAGGTGAGATTATTGGGGTTGGAAAGGTAGGTAAGATAGACTCACATTCCATTGAGAATGTCTACTTGATAGATGGCTTGAAATATAGTCTAATTAGTGCATCACAACTATATGACAGAGGTAACCTTGTAGCATTTACCTCCACCAAATGCTTTATGATTAATCTTATCACTGACAAGATTGTCTTGCATGGAAAAAGAGTTAATAATATTTACATTGTAGATTTGTCCACTCTTTCAGAAAATGAACTCACTTTCTTAAGTGTGTTGGACAATGATCCCCTCCTGTGGCACAAAAGACTTGGTCATGCAAGTCTGAATCAACTCAACAAATTAGTCTCCAAGGACCTAGTGATAGGGCTACCTAACATCAAGTTCAAGGAAGACAAACTTTCTCTCTTCTGCAAGTGGGAAACAGGCAAGATGGTCCTTTAAAAACAAGAAAATGGTAAGCACAACCACGACGATGGAACTGGTTCATATGGATCTTTGTGGTCCAATGGGAACATTGAGCAGAGGTGGTAAGAAATATGTGATGGTACTTGTTGATGATTATTATAGGTTTACCTGGGTAATGTTTTTAACATCAAAGGATGAAACATTTAACATATTTACTGCCTTTGTTAGAAAAACTTAGAAATAATTAGGTAATCAACTCGCATCAGTCATGTATTATCATGGAACTAAGCTTAAAAATGCTAACTTTGCTGAATTTTGTGATGAGCATGGTATAGATCATAATTTTTCTGCCCCTGGGACTCCTCAACAAAATAGATTACTTGAAAGAAAGAATAGGACTCTAGAAGATATGGCTAGGACTATGCTTCTTTCTAGTAAACTGCCCCATAGCTTCTGGGCAGAGACTGTAAATACCGTATGTTACATCATTAATAGATGCATGACTAGACCTTTTGTAGAGAAGACTCTCTATGAGTTACTTAAAGAGAGAAAACCAAATATATCCCATCTTAGGGAATTTGGATGCAAGTGCTTTGTTCACAATACTGGAAAGGACTCCCTAGGTAAGTTTGATCCCAGAAGTGATGAGGGAGTATTTTTGGGATATTCTTCACATAGCAAAAAGGATGGAGAAGATTAGGAATGAAGATATTTGAGAGAAGGTGGGCATGGCACCCATGGAGGACAAGATGCGGGAAGCAAGACTCAGATGGTTCGGGCACATTCAGATGAGGAGCACTGATGCACCAGTGAGAAGGTGTGAGGGACTGGCTGTGGTGGGCATGAGGAGAGGTAGAGAGAGACCTAAGAAGTATTAGGGAAAGGTTATCAGGCAGGACATGGCGTGACTTAGAATTACTGAGGACATGGCTCTTGACAGGTTATTATGGAGGTCGAGCATTAAGGTTGTAGGTTAGAGGAAGTTGTGGATATTTCTAGAGCGCAATAGAGCGAGACTAGTGAGTTAGGAATCAGTTTTATGATACTACTGATTAGCTACTGATGCGGGGCTTTATCTGTTGGATATTAGTATACCTTCCTTCCATCCTTTTTCTTTATCCTTTTCGTATTTTCTATATTTCTTATATTGCTGATACTTTTGTTATTTTATGTTATATTATGTATTTTATGTTATTTTATTATGAGTATATTGATAGTACTAATATATTGTTTCTTGTTTCTTGTTTCTTTCTTAAGCCGAGGGTCTCCTGGAAACAGCCTCTCTGCCCCTCAGGGTAGGGGTAAGGTCTGCCTACATATTAACCTCCCCAGAACCAACTTGTGGGATTATACTGGGTTGTTGTTGTTGTTGTTGTTTTCTTCACATAGCAAAAAGCTTATAAAGTGTTCAATAAAAGAACTTTGAGTGTAGAAGAAAGTGTACATGTAGTTTTTGATGAAACAAACATTCTTTCTGAGAGACGTGAACATGAAGATGAAGCTATTAGGCTAGTTAAAGAATTGAGTGAAGTCTCAGCCTCAAGCTAAAGTTGCACCCAAAAGAAGGAACAGGTTCTTCCATCCAGGGCAACCTGATAGGGGGAACTGAACAAATAGGAACTGAAACCAATCCGTTAAAGGAACCTGTTCATGAACATGTTCCTCAGTAACAAAACATGGGAGAAACATCAAGAAGAAATCAGTTGGTTTTGAAACCTCACAAGTATTAAAGTTCTCATCCCATTAAGAACATAATCACTAATCCAACATCTGGATTTAAAACTAGATTACAATTAAAGAATTTGTGTGCTTTTGATACTTTCCTATCTCTTCTAAAACCTAAAATGTTGTTGAGGCTTTGCAAGATGCAGATTGGGTAAATGCAATGCAAGATGAACTCAATCAGTTTGAGATTAGTCAAGTTTGGCATCTAGTTCCAAGACCGAAGGATAGATCAGTAATGGGCACTAAATGGGTCTTCAGAAACAAGCTTGATAACGATGGAACAGTTACAAGGAACAAGGCAAGACTGGCGGTCCAAGGTCATAGCCAAGAGGAAGGTATAGATTATGATGAGACCTTTGCTCAAGTTTCAAGACTGGAAGCAATAAGACTCATCATAGCATTTGTAGCAAAGATGGAATTCACTCTTCATCATATGGATGTCAAAAGTGCCTTCCTGAATGGCTACCTAAAAGAAGAAGTGTTTGTCAAACAACCTCCAGGGTTTGAGAGCAAGGAGTGTCCTGAACATGTGTAAAAATTAGACAAGACTCTCTATGGGCTCAAGCAGGCTCCTAGAGCATGGTATGAACAACTGTCCAAATTCCTGCTTGAACATGGCTACAAAAGAGATAAAATTGATAGTACTCTATTCCTGGGGGAAAAAGGTAAGGATCTTCTTGTGGTACAAATATATGTTGATGACATAATATTCGGGGCTACCACTGACAAACTAAGTAAGGATTTTTCAAAATTAATGGGGAGTGAGTTTGAAATGAGTATGGTGGGTGAGCTTAACTTTTTCTTAGGCTTACAGATCAAACAAAACCAAAATGGAACCATGATCCACCTGCAGAAATATGCAAAAGATTTGATTAAAAAGTTTAAAATGGATGAATAAAAGGAAATAAACACATACATTGCAACAACTACTAAATTAAACATAGATGAACCTGGTTCATTTGTTGATCAGAAGTTGTATAGGGGTATGATTGGTTCACTTTTGTATCTTACTGCTAGCAGACCTGACATAGTTTTTATTGTAGGGCTTTGTGCTCATTTTCAAGCAAATCCTATGGAATCTCACTTGACTGATGTCAAAAGGATACTGAGATACTTGAAAGGCACTACTGATCTTTGTCTTTGGTACCCTAAAGGTATTAATTTCAATCTAGTAGGGTATGCTAATGGTGACTATGCAGGTTTTCTTGTGGATAGGAAGAGCACCTCAGGTATGGATTATTTTATTGGTTCATGTCTTGTATCATGGGCCATTAAAAAGCAGAATTCAGTGGCTTTATCCACTACTGAGGATTAATATGTTGCTACTGCCTTTTGTTGTGCTCAATTGCTATGGATCAAACAATACTTTATAGATTATGGCATTAAAGTTGGTTGCATTCCTATCTTCTGTGATAACACTAGTTCTATAAGTATGAAAAAGAACCTTGTTAATCATAAAATGGCTAAGCACATAGATGTTAGACATCACTTCTTAAGAGATAACTATGAGAAAGGATTGATTACCATAGAATTCTGTGCTACTGATAAACAGATTGCTGACATCTTTACTAAAGCATTGAGTAGAGAAAGCTTTGAAAGGAACAGGTTGGAATTAGGGATGATTAAGATCACCTAATGGGACCAGCTAAGAATGCACAATGAAAAAAAAATTGAAAATTGAAAAAATTGAAAAAAAAATTTGGCTAGGAAATCTGAACTTGTGTAAATATCTAGATTAGTTTTTACTCAGCTTCATACTGTAAATAGTATACTCCTGTAACATTTGTTAATATGACTCACTGATCTCTTACAAAGTTTTCTCTATTGTGGTAAATTGATGCATGGTCAAGAGAATTCTAAATGAAGAACCTGGTTCACCAGTATTGGTTCATCTGAATGCCAAGGTATGTTTTCTATACTGTGCACAATTAAAAATATAAATATTTAAATCACGAGCAGAAGTCCTACAATTGTCCAACTCCTTAGAAATTCTATCTGTTTGTTTTTTGAACCAGTTCAGTCCTCCGTAGAATTCTAAACCACAAAATTGCCTAAAATCTAGGGAAGCTTAACCGCTCGTTAAACCTAGAATTTCAGGTTGATTAGACCTCTAATTGACTAGTGCTAAAGCTACCGTTATCCATTAAATGAGTATTTCTCTTTAAATGCGCATTATTACCTCATGCCATCTTCATAATTCTAAACCGTCAAAAACCCTTCTTCATTCTCAATTACTTTGTTCTCCAAAGATTTAACTCACCAATTCTATCCAGCAATGACGAACCCACAAGACAACCCTAGAACTCCTCCACAGCCTACTCCCTCTGATTCATCTACCTATTCTCCACCCAGCATAATTCCCCAACCCAGGCAAAGGAGAGTAAAAATGCTTGCTCTAAAAATAGTGGCTTCTGGTACTCTTTCAAAGAAATTAAATCGAAATTAAAGGCAAGCCAGGTCCAAGATTCTGATTCTAGCTCTAAGTCTGATACTTTCAAATCTGCTAGCGAGGGGGAAGGACATGGGTCTTCTGACTCTGAGAAGGCTCAAAAATACTCTTCTAAGGTATGTTCTTCTTTGACTGAAAATTTAGAACATAGGTTTGTGTTGGTTGGACCTATAAAAGATGTGGAATTACCTAAGTTAGGTAGGAGTGGAGGTAAAAAGAATAAAATAAAAAGAGAGAGAGGGTGAAAGTGATGAAGTGAGGGGAAAAGGGAAAGGACTGGTTGATCGTTCACCCACTGTTAAATTATCTGTACCTGCTATTTGTAGGGTTGTACAAGAAACTATTGAAGAAAGTGGTAAGAAGTCAAGGGGAAGTGAATCGGGGGAGGCTGCTGAGAGGCTAGTTAATCTAAGCTCATAGGGAGATGAACCTGGTTCATCAGTTGAAGAAACCCTAACAAACCTTCTGAAAAAGGTGGGTGCAAGTTACGATTCAAAGAAAAAAAGAACTCCCAAACCAAATCCCCCTATTGCTGCTAAGCCTTCCAGGAAATGAAAGGCTTCCTCCCCAAAAACTACTGAAACTCACTTGCCAAAAGGAATAGCCACAAGAAGCAGGGTGAAACAGAGTGAGAGTGGCCTATAAAAGGCTTCGGCTAAAAGTAAGAAGAAAAGGATGGATAAAGGAAAGGGAAAGGTTACAGAGTTCTCAGAAGCTGTTGATGCTGAGGAGATGGAACTGGTCCATCTAGAGAAAGTTGCAATAGTGGAGGTTCAGACCCCCAAGCCCAAAAAGACCATGACTTCTTCCAAGAAGTCTTCCTCTATGTCTGAGGCAGGTGAACATTTATTGGACAAGAGGACAAGGTCTGCAGTAAAAAGGAAACAGGTTAGAGTTTCTGAAGATGAGGAATGGAGTGGTGAAGAAGAAAATGAGTCTAATGGTGAACAAGACACGCTTGCCAAGTTTGGCAAGAGAAAAATCTTGAAGGGAAGATTGCTGAAAGATTTTGTGGAACCAGAAATTGTTCGATTGGTTAACACCTTAGCTGCTCAGGGCTGGAAGGACATGGTCCTTTAGATGGTTGGGAGATTGGCCAGAAATGAAATCGTTGAATTCATGGAAAATGCTGAAGTCAAAAATGGCAGAGTTAAGAGCAAAGTTAGAGGAGCTCAAGTGACATTTGATACTGGGAAGCTGGGTCAGATTCTAGACATCTCTGCTGAGGGATATGATGATTATACCACACAGAGATGGCCAAGTTTGGATTCCCTTCCATCTTCCCTTACAATCACTAGGAACTTCTGTGATGTTGAAGGAGCGAATGAGGCCAAGTTTGTGCACAAGAGTGAAATGAAGCCACAACACAAAGTCCTTTTTGAGTTTGTCAACAAGTGCCTTTTGCCAAGGCAGGAGAGAAGGCATATTGAAAATTATATGGACTTAGTTTTGATGGAGTTCTTTGAAAGTGGAAGGTAAATTAACTGGCATGCATTAATCATCAAGCTACTGGACAGGGTTATCAATGGCTCCAAGGCTCATTCAACCCCCTATGGCTTTATTCTGACTACGGTTCTGGATAGGTGCAATGTTCCTCTAAAGAAATGGGAAATGGCCTCAAGCAAGGATTACTTTAGCATTAATACTCTACTTGCTTGTGACTATTTAGTCAATGCCATCCCAAATGAACCTGGTTCATCCAAGAAGACACCTATCAATAGTAAAGTCAGGGCTCTTGTTCAGGAAAGTGAAGCCAAGGATGCTGAGATAGCTAGGCTAAATGCTCGTGTGGCAAAGGTGGAATCTGAGAGGGATGCTATCAGATCGATTTGCGGACCTCGAAATGACCCCTCTGCTCGAGGAAATAGGAGGGTTAGCCGGTATTCCCTTGGGAGACTCCGGGTTTGCTCATGCCAGAAAACTGCAAGGGTAAGGGTTTCTTCAAAATGATGGGGTTGAAGAAAAATTCAGACTTGACTTGTTTGAAGGATTCCTATATTCCTTTCGACTACCTGTACGAAAGGTACGGTCATAGCAAGTCCTACCGCACCTATCCAGATGAGTTCACCCTCACATTATTGGGGAATATCGACAGGAGAGTTTTACTCTTCATGTTCTGCTTCCTGGGAATGATAGTGTTTCCCATGAAGAAGGCTAGGATCCATACCAGACTAGCCATGGTCACCAAGACACTAATGGAGGGGATTGAAGGGCAATCTTTCAGCATAGTGCCCATGATTGTTGTTGAGATCTACCGAGCTTTGGAAAATTGTCAACGAGGGGCCAGTCATTTTGAGGGTTGCAACTTACTACTCCAACTCTGGCTTATAGAACATCTCCAAAAGGGTCGGTACCGTCAAGAGATTCTGCGAAGGCCGTTGAATGATCATATAGCCTTTCACCATCCCAATAGAATGAACTATATTCCTGACATGTTTGCTCGGCCGGGGGATGCTCGAGGATGGGTAGAGTTGTTTGAAAACTTGAAAGAAGACAAGGTACAATGGATGTTCGAATGGTTCCCCACTGGAGAGTTCATCATCTGCTCTCGGGGCACTCCATTCCTCATATTTATTGGTCTGAGGGGAACTTATCCCTATTTCCCTCTCAGAGTCATGAGGTAGGCAGGGAGGAGGCAAGTCGTACCGAAGGTCGAGAAGATGAGTTATTTCAGGGCTGATTTCCAAGACCACGACAACCCATACAAATGTGAAGCTCAACACATGTGGAACAGTAAGATCATCCTGGAAAAGGATTCCATAGAGCCTGATAGATATCATGCCGGCTACACCTCATACTATCCAGGTTGGCTAGGAGAAGATCATGTTGGGTTAAGATAGCCCGGGTCTGTTCGAGGTACACAGGGTCATCTACGAAAGGGCTGAGATACAGGTTAAGTATAATCAATTGAGTAAAAGGATCAGGGAGTGTGAGAGTGAGCATCAGGAGATTCAAGAGGCCAATCAAAAGTTGATCGAGGAATGGAAGGATATGGGTGTTAGAGCCAACAAGCGCCTAGGGAATTTGGAGCGAGGATTAGTAGAGCTGGAAGGGAAGTTCATCCGGAGGATCGAGAATTGCCAAAACGACGAGGGAAATGAAGGAGGACATTTGGCTAGGGCTTATCTGCTGCTTGGATTGCGTGAGCTGGTAACGCTGTTCGATGGAGCCAAAGATGCCGAGTCTGGGGAAGGTCCTTCTGGGACCAAATAGTTAGGAGTCTCTTTTCTTTTCTGCTTTGAAATGTAATAAGGTCAATGTCCATTAGTGATATTTTACTTTATGCAATTTTAGTGTCGTTTTGGGATTCGTCTTATTTTTATCAATAAAATAAGGCATTTAGCATTATAAGTTCTCCAAATCAACTTGTTGCTAGGCCTACCTCGGGCACAACGAGGCACCCAATTTAGGACACGATTTATATTCTTGTACTGCATGTTTAAATATAGCACTATTTTTCCTCAGAATCCGTACTAACTTGTTACCTTTTTGTTTGTTTTTACTTTTATTTTTATTCCCCTCCCCAAAAGGTTAGTTCATGCATTCTGGCATCGTCATCCTACTCCACAAGATCTAAGAGCCCTCCACCTCCTCCTCCTCCTCCTCCTATCAAAAATAGGGGCAAAGCAAAAATGGAAGATTTGAACAACATCAGAAAGGAGAACTCAGCTGAAATGTTCCTCAAGGTGTCCAGGTATCCAAAGAAAGTGTCGCTCAGCTCGAACAAAAGTTACTGAAATTTCAAGAAGAACTAGACCAAGTTCGGAACTTGGCAAGTCTGTCATTCTCCCTCACAACTCCAGACATCAACTTTCCTAATGCTCAACACCCCATACCTCCATAGAATACCCCGAAGACGCAGAAATAACCCGCTACTCATCCAAATTGCAACACATGTCACAACAACGCTCCACTCCTCATCCCTGAAGCATTAAATTATCATCCCCACCACACTCCTATATATGTGGAAACCATGCCACAATACACTCAACCTATTACAAACACATCGGATTCTAATGACAAAGACTCTCTCATCAAGAACCTAGTTTTCAAGATCAAGAAACAAAGTAGTCGAGTCTAGGGTGTTGAAGGAAACAAAGGTATTGAAGGGTTAAATTATGAGGACCTTTGCATTCAGCCAGACATCGAACTTCCCGAGGGGTACAAACCTCCCAAGTTCGAAATATTTGACGGCTCGGGGGATCCTAGAGTCCATTTGAGGACATATTGTGATAAGTTGGTCGGCGTAGGAAGAGATGAGAAGATTCGCATGAAACTCTTCATGAGAAGTTTGAAAGGCGATGTGCTATCTTGGTACATTAGCCAAGATCCCAAGAAGTGGACGAGTTGGGTTGGAATGGCATCCGATTTCATGGACAGGTTCATGTTCAATACAGAAAATGAACCAGATATCTTCTACATCCAGAATCTGAAAAAGAAACTCACTGAGACATTCCGCGAGTATGCTACTCGATGGAGATCCGAGGCTGCTAAGGTCAGGCCAGCCTTATAAGAAGAACATATGAACCGATATTTGTCCAAGCTCAGGATCCGCAGTATTATGAGAGGTTAATGTTGATAGAGGGCCAGAAATTCTCAAATATCATCAAGCTAGGAGAAAGGATTGAGGAAGGCATTAAGAGCGGTATGGTCACTAATTTTGAGGCACTGCAGGCCACCAACAAAGCCCTACAATCTGCTGGCACGTCCAAGAAAAAGGACGTGAGTGCCGTGATGGTCACACAAAGAACCAAGTCCCCAGTAAAATACCAAGCCTACCCAGTACCCCCTCTCACATACCAGCCTATCCCCAATTACCAAGCACATCCGCCCTCTTACCAAATTCTTGCTTACCAATCATCCCCCTCCCCCACATATCAACCTACCTCACCAAGATATTCCCAAATTGCACCCGTCTACCAAGCCTATAATGCTCACTAACAATCATCTCCCGCCCGCCAAAGCTTCCCCAAGCCATACCCTAACTTCGACCGTAGACCTCCCAAGCAATACACCGCCATCGCCGATCCAATCGACCAACTATATGAAAGACTCAAAGCAGCCGGTTACGTCACCCCAATCCCTCCATAACTCCAGAAAATCTTTCCTAGTGGGTCAATCCAAATAAAATATGTGCGTACTATTCCGGCATGAAAGGGCATACCGTTGATGAGTGTCGATCTCTGAAAGACAAAATCCAAGATCTAATTGACAATAAAATCATCATGGCTAAAGAACCTGCTCCTAATGTTCGAAACAATCCCTTGCCTGATCATAAGGGCGGTGGTGTGCACATGATCGAGGTAGAATATGATTGGGACCCCAAGGGGTCAATTGGATTAACTGCCGAAGGTGACGAGCCAAAGAAACCAATCGTCACATTGAATCCAATTGTAGTCCAGATCCAGCCCTCTGGGGATGCTGAAGTAAACATGTTTGTGCCTCTTGAGCTTGAAACACCGTCATCTAAAAGGACTGCAGAGCCGATTGAGTTGGAGTTTGGGTCTCCAAAGGTACCATTTGAAGTTGTTGTGTTGCCACCCAAAACGAGAGTGCCCATTCCTGTAGCGATGTCAGCAATAACGTCATTCCATACACAGGCCATACCTTGGGATTACACCGCCGAGGCAAGAAGGAAGGGAAAAACTAGATCTGGAGAAGCGATCGTAGCGTAGGGTATGACCAGGACTGGCAGAATTTATACTCCGGAGCACTTAGTTAAATCAAGTAAGCAGGCCTCTGGATGGCCTATTGAAACTGGACCTGATGATCTCTAGCGGAAGATACAGGCGAAAGAGTACTCAGTTGTTGATCAATTAAATAAAACACCAGCGCAGATCTCCATTCTAGCCCTACTGCAGAGCTCCGAGGCACACAAGAACGCCCTGATGAAGATACTGAGCGATGCATATGTACCCATCAATATAACTAGAGGAGAGATAGAAAATATGGTCGGGCAGATATTAGAGAGTCATAAGATCACTTTCCACGAGGATGAGTTGCCCCCTAAAGGTTTAGGACACAACAAAGCGTTGCACATCACTGTGCAATGCGAGGACTATTTCATCACTAGGACTTTGATTGACGGAGGGTCCAGCCTCAACATTTGTCCATTGATGACCCTCAGAACATTTTGGAAGAGTCTACATGAAATCAAGGATGGAGCTATCAACGTCAAAGCTTTAGATGGTTCCCAAAGGGCCACTATTGGGGAGATCAGTTTATGTCTGCAAATGGGGCCAACTTGGTTCGATGTTGATTTTCAAGTAAATAAACATCCCGCATCCTACAACTTACTACTAGGACGACCTTGGATCCACGCCGCTGGAGTCGTAGCCTCAACCCTGCATCAGGCAGTAAAGTTCGAGTGGAATCACCAAGAGGTGATTATTCATGGTAACAGGAGTAATCCCATATACAGTCGTCAAACCATCCCAGCAATTGAAGGAAGAAGGAAACTGGGAGGAGAAACCTACCACCAGATTGAGCGAGTCAACGCTGTGGACAAAGATAAGTGGTGGGATAACAAGATAGAGATTATACTAAATTGGAGCGGGTATGAACCTGGCAAAAGGACTCGGCAAAAACCTCCAGGGGAACACTAAGCCTATCAAACCAAAGAAACATGGCACCACTTTCGGGTTAGGTTACGGTTATACTTGGGAAGAATTCCAGAACTGGTCGCCACCACGGCGCGGCCCTTACTATCCGCTGGAGCACCCAATACCCCACCTGAAACAAACTTTCCAGCCCACTGACATCATGTATGGGTCAGAGGAAGATGAATCATTAGCAGCAATGAAGAACCTGTTCTTGGAAGATGACAATATGGACTGTCACGTCATTCTCGAGGAGGAAGGGGAGGAAGGCCCTTTCATACAAGCAGTGAGCCGAGGAGAGTGCCTCAACAATTGGTCCATCAGAACCACCAAGGCCCGAAGAGCTTCGGGGTAGCAAGGCTGAACAAAGCATTATGCATTATCTTTTACTTTTCACTAGTTGATTTCCCTTCAGTATTATCTTTGAATTTTGAAAAGAGCTCCGATGTTCAAAACAATTTTTGGCATTTATCAAAGCATTTCAGTTTTTATATAAAGCTCACTCTTATTATTTCTTTTCTCTGCCATTTACTTTAATTTACACAACATTACTATTACTTATATTGATGAACCGACGAATGTGACATGTGACGAGGTAACGTAACAAATGAACATAGACTCAGAAGAGGACGAGATACCAGAAGAGGTTGTTAAAGAGATTGAGGATTTTGAGAACAGACCTAAGTCTAACTTGGACAAAACTGAGGTTATCAACTTAGGGAATACAGGGAATGTCAAGGAAACGCGCATCAGTGTTCACCTGTCACCATCAGAAAAGGAAGAGTACCCAAAGTTCTTAAAAGAATATGAGGACATATTTGCCTGGTCATATGATGATATGACCGGTCTCAGTACATCTATTGTAGCTCACAAACTGCCAACGGATCCGACATGTCCGCCGGTAAAGCAGAAGCTCAGAAAGTTTGAGCCAGACATGAGTTTGAAAATCAAGGAAGAAGTCACCAAGCAAGTCAAAGCCAAGGTCCTCAGGGTAGTGGAATACCTGACACGGTTAGCCAACATTGTGCCAATACCAAAGAAAGACGGGAATGTCAGAATCTGTGTCGACTACCGGGACCTCAATCGGACTAGTCCAAAAGACGACTTCCTACTGCCAAACATACACATCCTGATTGACAATTGCGCCAAGCACGAGCTGCAGTCATTTATTAATTTTTTTGCTGGATATCATCAGATATGGATGGACAAAGAAGACGCGGAGAAAATGGCTTTCATCACGCCATAGGGAATGTATTGTTACAAGATGATGCCATTTGGATTAAAGAATGTTGGGGCCACCTACATGAGGTCCATGACTACTATTTTCCATAACATGATACACAAAGAGATCGAGGTGTATGTAGATGATATCATCATCAAATCCAAGAAAGCCATTGACCACATGGAATATTTAAGGAAGTTCTTCAATAGATTGAGAAGGTACAACTTAAAACTGAATCCCGCCAAATGTGCATTCGGGGTTCTTGCCGAAAAATTGCTTGGGTTCATCGTAAGTCGACGGGGAATAGAACTCGATCCATCAAAGGTCAAGGCCATTCAAGAATTACCACTTCCAAATAACAATAAAGAGGTTATGAGTTTCTCTGGGAGACTCAACTACATCAGCCGGTTTATAGCCCAGTTTACCTTCATTTGTGAACCTATATTTAAGATGTTGAAGAAGGACGCCGCCACTAAATGGACTGATGATTGTCAGAAAGCCTTCGACAGAATTAAGGAATACCTGTCAATGCCGCCAGTTTTGGTTTTGCCCGAACCGGGTAGACCGCTATTGCTCTACCTTGTAGTGTTGGATAGAGCATTCGGGTGTGTTTTAGGACAACATGATGAAACGGGGAGAAAGGATCAGTCCATCTACTATCTCGGCAAGAAGTTCACCCCGTACGAGGACTAGTATTCCCTACTAGAACGCACCTGTTGTACTCTGACTTGGCTAGCTCAGAAGTTGAGGCATTATTTCTGTGCCTATACCACTTATATCATATCAAGGATGGAACTGCTGAAGTACATCTTCCAGAAGCCCATGACCATGGGCAAGCTGGCCAAATGGCAAATTCTTTTGAGTGAGTTTGATATTGTCTACGTGACTCAGAAAGTGATCAAAGGACAATCACTAGCCGATCATCTTGCCGAAAACCCCGTGGGCGGAGAATACAAGCCTCTAAAGACGTATTTTCCCGATAAGGAGGTTTCTTTCATAGGAGAAGACATTGCAGAATCCTATGATGGATGGATAATATTTTTTGACGGGGTAGCAAACTTTAAAAGCGTTGGCATAGGAGCAGTCCTAGTATTAGAAACAGGTCAACATTATCCGGTGTCCGCCAAACTCAGGTTCCCGTGCACCAACAATATAGCCGAGTATGAAGCCTGCATCTTAGGGCTCAAACTGGCCATTGATATGAATGTTCAAGAGTTACTAATGATCGGGGATTTGGACTTGCTCATACATCAGGTTCGAGAAGAGTTGGCAACAAATAATTCAAAAATACTCCCATACTTGCATCATGTACAAGAGTTGAGGAAGAGGTTTACAAAGAAAGAATTCCGGCATGTCCCCAGAGTTCAGAATGAGTTCACTGATGCATTGGCCACTCTGTCATCCATGATTCAGCATCCAGATAAGAACTTCATTGATCCTATCCCGATAAAAATCCAGGATCAACCTGCTTACTGTGCTCATGTCGAGGAAGAAGCGGATGGAAAACCATGGTTCCATGACATTAAGAAATATCTGTCAACAGGAGAGTATCAAGAATTTGCAAACAGTGCTCAAAAGCGTACACTGCGGAGATTATCCAATCACTTCTTTCACAGCAGAGGAATCCTATACAGGAGGACTCCCGATTTGGGATTACTAAGGTGTGTCGAAGCAAAGGAAGCATCCAGGTTGTTGGAAGAGGTTCATGCAGGGACCTATGGCACACACATGAATGGTTTCGTCTTAGCCAATAAAATACTCTGAGCTAGTTATCTTTGGATGACTATGGAGACAGACTGCATCCAGTATGTTCGGAAATGCCATCGTTGCTAGATCCATGCAGACATGATAAAGGTGCCTCCTAACGAGCTCAATGCAACAAGCTCACCAAAGTCGTTCGTCGCTTGGGGAATGGATGTCATTGGACCTATCGAGCCTGCCGCATCAAACGGGCACAGGTTCATTCTAGTGGCAATTGATTATTTTACCAAATGGGTTGAAGCAACATCATATAAGATGGTAACCAAAAAGGTTGTGGCAGACTTTGTCCGCGACCATATCATTTGCCGATTCGGCTTCCTAGAGTCGATCATCACTGATAATGGTTCCAATCTCACTAGTGACTTGATAAAAGCAATTTGTGAAACCTTCAGGATCAAGCATAAGAATTATATAGCCTACAGGCCCAGATGAATGGATCTGTAGAAATAGCCAACAAGAACATCAAAAAGATACTAAGGAAAATGACAGAAAAACACAAGCAGTGGCAGAAGAAGCTATCATTTGCTCTATTGGGATACCGTACCACCATCCGCACATCAACTGGGGCGACTCCTTATATGCTGGTTTACGGTACCGAGGTAGTTATCCCAGTCGAAGTAGAGATTCCCTCCCTGAGAATTATGCAGGAAGCAGAACTTGAAGATGCAGAATGGGTAAAAATCGCTATGAGCAATTAGCCCTTATAGACGGGAAAAGATTGAATGCAGTTTGCCATGGTCAGCTTTATAAGAACAGAATGACCAGAGCCTTCAACAAAAGAGTCAGGCCAAGACAGTTCGCGACAGGGTAGTTAGTACTGAAAAAGATTTTTCCGCACCAAGATGAAGCCAAAGGGATATTCTCTCCCAACTGGAAAGGTCCGTACATGGTTCACCGGGTTCTAATCGGAGGAGCCCTCATACTTGCAGAAATGGACTAAGAAGTTTGGCCAAAGCCGATCAATTCAGATGCAGTGAAGCGATACTATGTGTAATTATTATGATTTCTTTATGATGTAATTTGAACTACGTCTGACCTGATTCCCGTTTAAGAGGGGATACGTAGCCAGCCTTATGGGTTCGGTCACAATTCAATAAAAAATTTATTTCCCCCCGACACTGGAAACTGGGGCAGAATTTTGAGGAGGACCCTCAAAATTTCGAAGTTGATCTTCGCCAATCATCACGCGCAGCCATCAGAGGCACCAGCCCAGTAAACTAGGGCAGAATTTTGAGGAGGACCCTCAAAATTCCGGAGCAAAAGAGGTTGCAATATCTTGAATCGTGTTGCAGTCATCGGTTCATCTAAAATCATTTTACCTATTATGTATTTACATCATATTTTTATTATTTTGCTAAATCATGCATAGCTACTGTCAAAATAGCTTTTTTTATCAACGCTACCCCAAATGAAAGCAAGAGCCGAGTAGGATAAGATAGATCCATGGGAAGACGAACTGACCTTCCCCCTTTACAAAACTCACGATTTTTCTTTGGATGCAGGTACCCCAGACATAAAGTCATCAGATACGATTACAAACTCATATTTTTTAGGAATACGACTCTCAAAATCATCGTCCATTTGCAAGTGCTATCCGCGCACGACGTCCCTAGCAGCCATAATGACACAATCAACTATCAGCTATCATCTATCAGCTAAGAGATTTCTTACTCCTCACCTTTATTTATTGTATCGCATAATGCTACTTTTCTGCCTTCCGAGACTAAGCACTATCTCCATCTACATTTTTCGCATTGCATAAGGTTACTTTTCTGCCTTCCGAGACTAAGCACTATCTCCATCTGAATTTTTCCATTGCATAAGGCTACCTTTCTACCTTTCGAGACTAAGCATTGTCTTCATCTGCATTTCATAAGGCTACCTTTCTGCCTTCCGGGACTAAGCACTGTCTCCATCCTGCATTTCTCTGCATTGCATAAGGCTACCATTCTGCCTTCCGAGGTTAAGCTCTACCTCCATCCTGCATTTATGTACATTGCATAAGGCTACCATTCTGCCTTCCGAGGTTAAGCTCTACCTCCATCTGCATGGCTGAAAGATTGCCAACTTTATTCAAATCTCTATATCAGCTGAAATATTGCCAACTTTATTTAAATCTCTATATCGGCTGAAATATCGCCAACCTTATTTAAATCTCGGTATCGGTTGAAATATCGCCAGTTATATTTAAATCCCCATCATCATCTATACTTATGCTTTTTGTCGGCTGAAATATAGCTATTTATATCTTTCTACCTCGGCTGAAATATCGCCAGCTTTATTTAAATTTTTGTCGGCTAAAATATCGCCATTTAGATTTATCCTTCACATCAGCTGAAATACAGCCAAATCTTGCATTTCATGGGCTGAAATACCACCAAATCTTGCATCCCATGGTCTGAAATACCGCCAAACTGTCCAAGGGCATCATTGTTCGCAGGCACCATTTTCATAGCCCGAGAACGCCATGTCATGGCCCGAGGACCCCGATTTATATCCTGCACATCATTATTCAAAGGCATCATGGTTCGGAGGTACCATTGTCATAGCCCGAGAACATCATTTCATAGCCTGCGACTCCTTTATTATATGCTTCATGGCCCAGGACATCATGGTCTGAGGACGTCATCCTAACCGTCCAAAGGCAGCATTCATGGTCCAACGGGAACTTGCATCACGTTTAAATTCTGCACGATATACTTGTATTACTCAATTGCAGGTACATCAGTGGGCAACGGCTATTACAGCAGGAGCGATCCCGCTCTAGTGCCAGCATCCCATCGGTCCCTGACCATCCTTTCCCAACCTAAATATTGCGTCCGTCTCTTCAAAAACCTCCATCGGCATACTCCGTCGATGTATCTCGAACTACATATGACCTGATTCCTATAAAACCAGGGATATGTAGGTGGCTCAGAAACCATAGCTCGGTCAAAATTGGTCATCATATCTTTAGCCGACAACTCTTTCATCCTTCCCGGGTAAAGTGTTGATACCCAATTTTTCCCTATGTATTTTATATGTACTCAAAATATTCTCAAAATAGTATGTATATGCATATATAAGCATACCTAAGAGTTTTGGTATTTTTCCTTATTTTTAAAGATTTTTTAAATCAATTTGTTGTCTATTTTAATAGTAAAAATTTTAATAATTATCCCAGACTATCATTTTTGGTGAATGACTTGTTTTTATTCTTATATTTATACCAAGTTATAATTGAGGTGATTTTTTCATATTTTTATAAAATTTATTTGGTATTTTAAAAGCTAAATTACTATAATTGAAATTATAGCCTATTTTTCGATTAACAGTATTTTATAATTATGAAATCACTCCCAGCATTTTTTAATTAACATTTATATGTTATTAATCAATTTAGTGCTTTTAATTGGTTTTTAAAACTATTTTAACTATTTTTTATTATAATAAAAAGGGAAGAAATGGTTGTTTAATATTTAGCCTCGTTTATTTCAATTATAACCCCTTTACATTTTGATTTTAACCACAAATTGAAACCCCAATTTTAACCCAAAATCCCCGACCCAGTCCTCAAATCACCCGACCCATACCCCATTTAATAACCCGGTCCAACTTCAATCTAATCTGAGTCGTTGATCAAGTAAGATCAACGGCCCAGGAATTATTTTCAAAATTAAAAACAATAACCCCCCCAAACCCCTCATTTCAGAGATGGTCTCTCTCTCCCTCTCTACACTGACTCTTGCTCTCCCTTCTCTCTAGAACCTTCTGGTTCTCTCCCTCGTCTCCGATGAATCCACCATCTCTCCGGCCACCTGCAGCCTCACTTCCCTCGACCACTAGCCACCGTGAAACCTTGTCCTATTGATTCCCTCTACCTTCGAGACTCTAGGAACCTCCACCATACAAGATGGTTGTCACACCTCCTTTTTCATACTACACCCGCAAGGGCGTAAAGAAGTTTTTCCACTTAAAGGACAATCAGAACGGTATTTCTTATTAAATTTTAGAGTCGCTACTTAGGAGATTAATGGTGTCCCAAGTCACCGGTTGAATCCCGAACCGAGGAGACTAAGACTCTGTTAACAGTCCGCGAACCAGAAATTCGAATAAGGAATTCTGTTAACCCAGGAGAAGGTGTTAGGCATTCCCGGATTCCGTGGTTCTAGCACGGTCGCTCAACTATTGTATTTGATTTTATTTGATTTCAAAAACATGTTCTAACCTATTTGCCTTTTATTAGTAAACCGCTTTTATTTTTTTTATTTTTTAATAAGAATTGCAACGTCGTGATTGTCAACACATTTCGTCTTCGTTGAGATTTGGATTTGGGTCACATAAATTTGCACCCATATTTAGGAAGGCAATATTATTAAAATACGCGTCTAAAGCAACTACGCGTTTATTATCTTTGGGGAAGACCATGAAATTCGCTAAACGGTCCTCCCGAATTCTAAGTATTTTTATATAGCAATTATTGAGGGCCCCGCAATTTATAATTTTATTCGGCGAAGGCTCATCTCATTTTATTTTAAAGCCAACCTAATAGCAACTACAATCATCTACTTAATTTGTCTCTAATAATATAAGAAAAGTCCTAATTAATTAATATCATAATTTTCAGGCCCAAACTTATATTGTATCGAGTCTGCTTATGGGCAAGTGCAGCAGGCCAGCCTCGATGCCAGCCCCCTTGAAAAGGAACTATCTGGGCCCGGCGTAAACAAAATGGGCCCAGACGGCTATAATACCCCAAGTCATCATCAAATCCATAACACAACGCCCAGGAAAGCACCATTGAGAGGGATTAATAACTAATAAATGTTTCTAAAGTTTGGCAGAACTGATTCTTTAGATAATCTATTAACTAACAAAATTTGTGAACTAGTTTCAACGTAGTGAAGTATTTTGAGATGATTACACCGTAACTGCTTTTGATTCCCCAAACTGATTCAGAATTACCATTATTAGACACAAGTATTGTGATTTCAGGACTAGAATGCCCGCTATTAACACAAGTGAGGACTGTGGATCATGAAATCATTTTTTGACTGACCCCCTTCTGATTTTCACAATCACACTACAACAAAATGAAATTAACTATGATATAACTATGAATACTCTCTAACTTAACAATCCAAACAGTTCCATGAGCATGTGTGAATGGAAACACTAAAACAACTAACTCTTATTCTAAACTCAGGCATTCATAGCTAGTCAAATAACAGCCAAAACAGTCTTAGTACGGTCCAAATGGTTCAAAATTTCACTAAACAGTCCAAAGTTATACACACTAATTAACATTCAATTACACTAAACAACATGTCATCTAGTATTTATTCAGCTACTAGCATGTAATATTCAGCGAGCAAATCTCAAGATCAACACAAATGAGCAGTTTTATTTCATTTTTCGAGCTTGAAATTTACAGCAGAATTTCAAACGTGTACCTGGATTTCGAAATTAAGAAGAAGCAGAGTCAGTCAGCAGCAACAACCATGAGCAAATATCAATCAGCCATGAACTTAATTCAATGACTATGAAGAGTTTTAAAACCAAGTAAACCCCAGGCAGTTAACCACAAGCAACTCAATGCAATTAAAACTTGATTAGTAGCCACAAAACTTCTTCAGTAACCAGCAAACAATCAGCAATCAAAAATAACCACATTCACTCGAAATAGCCCCAGAACAACTTCAACAAACCCAAAACTTATCCAAAACCAGTTCAAACAAACTCAAAATTGCTTGAAAATCAAACTAATGAACATCTGAAATTTTAGGAACTAGAAGAATGGAAATCAGCAATTAGAAATCAAAATTAACTTGAATTATCTAATGGAACAATACTTTTTTTGGGATTTTCTGAAGGTTTTCTATTGTTTTTTGGATTTTTGGATGTTTGAATTTCAAACTAGATCTGAAAAATTAGAGAGAGAGCTTTTTGAGGAATTTTTTAGGCTGAAAACTTGTGAAACAAGGCAAAGGCATTGCCCTTTTATAGGCACCAAATAGGGTGAACAATCAAATTTTAGTTTTGCATTTTAGTCCCTATGTTATTTTCAATTCAGTCCTCCAGTTTTTATTTGTGTCACAAGTCACTATCCTAAGTCTAATAAAATCTGACCTGGGCCTTATTCTAGAAAGATCTAGGAAATTCTGCAGTATTCTATCCTACTGTCAAAAGCCTAAAATACCCCTGAACAACCCTACAATTACCAATTATGTAAACTGATCCTTTTTACCTAAGTTAAAATCTAACTATAGTTGAATATTAAAACAGCACCAAAATACTAATTAATCCTAAATCATACTTCACCAAATGCAATTAACAATCAACATTAGAATAGGCTAATTGACAGACTAATCACAGAATCATCAGATAAGAAAGATGAAACAAAACAGAAAAAGAGAGACCAAAATAAACAAGCATCAAAACGAGCATCACACATGAATTTAACTGAAATTAAAGCTACTGAATTTAAACGACATCACAGTATGATCAATTATAGAAGAAAACTTATCCGACTAATCAATTAAACCAATAGTAAATTAGGACCTAGACCCTATTATGAACCAAGAAATTGAAACAGAGATTAAACTAATACAACAGGACTCAAATCACATACAAGCGTGCAGTTAGAATCAATTACGAACAAAGTCTCAAGGAATTAAACAATTTGAATGGAAAGAAGAAAAGAAAGAATCATTAACCAACTAATAGACATAAAATCAGAACATTAAGAAAAACTCACTGATGAAAGAAAACTTGGGCCAGTCGCATTATATCCAAATTCGACCATTCCTAGGGTCGTTTGAGCTCTATTGGTGACCAATTCCTTACGAATGAGGCCTAGGGACCCTTTGGCGTCAATTGCATGCACTTTGAGCATTTTAGGGTTTTGGCCGGAAAAATTAAAATGGATATTTGGGCAATTCCGGCCAGATTCGAGGGAAGGTGGTTATGGATTTGGGTTGAGGGAAGTCAGGGGAGTCATTTGTGTGAGTTTGGAGCGGTTTGGAAAAGGTGGCATCGTGGCCGAAAAATTTTGAATAGATATTCAACGAGTTCCAGTAGAGTTTGAAAGAAAAGGCCAGTGGATTCAAGTAGAGGAGGATAAGGGGAAGCTAGGGTGTATTTTTTGGGCAGATTGGCGGTGGTGGCGTTCGCCGGCGGCGGCGGCTCTGGCGGAGATACGGTGGTGGAGGCGGAGAGGGACAGGGGTACGAGGAGAATAATATTGATCTTTAGGGTTACTGAAGATATTTGGACAATTTTATTTAATATAGAGATAGAGCCTGGACCGTTGGATCAAGGAAATCAAGGGCTCAGATTTAACGACGTGAAACGGCGTCGTTTTAGACATTAAGGGGCTGGACCGGGCAGGGGACATTGGGCCTGGGGCGTGGGGTAATGTTTGGGCTCAGAACTGATTCCAAAAATGTAACAACCCACTGTAATTTCTTTTGTTTTTCTCTTTTTTGTTTATTTGCTTTCTTTTCTCTTTTCTTGTTTTGTGTTATATTTTTTTAAATTTTTTTTTATTTTGTTAAAAATGTCAACAAATAAAAATCAAATACCCAATTAACTCTAATATGATATTATTTAATTCCCCAAAATTAACTAATTTCTAGTTTTAAACTAAAATAAAAATAAATTCCACAAATTAAAAATATAAGTTCAAAGAACCATTTTTGTCATTTTCTTTATATGCGAACAATTTTAACTACTAATTGATACTAAAATATGAAATTAAACCTAAATGCCAATGTATTTTTGTATTTTCCATATGAATAAAAATGCACAAATAAAATGCAACAATTACCAAAAATGCCACAAAATTCACAAAAATTGTAAAACAATAAAGAAGTTGTTTTGTTTGAATTTTTGGGAACTATTTGCTTAGGGAAAAAAATCACGTGCTCACAGCTGCCCCTCTTTGCCCGGAAATACGAAGAGTTTTCGTGCAAAGACAAGTGAGTGAAAATGAGCGATTTTTGCCCGTTCACATATTCCATGTGAAGCATTTTTTGAAAGAGCTGACCGCACCCTGCTTCAGAGACTGCCTACATATCCTGGGCTAAACAGGAATCAGGTCAGTGTAGTTCGGGAGTGTCTTACCAGGAGTTGTGATTTCACTGATGTTGCTGCTGCTACTGCTGTGGACCTCATTATTACACCATGGTAAAACAAAAGAAGCTAGCCTAAGCTATGATCTATGAGTTACAAAAGATCCTATCTATGTCTTCAAACTTGCTCTTATGTTGCCTTGAACTTGTATCTTGTATTCTTCTGATGGGGTTCTTGTTGTTGCCCTGAATTGTGATTGGCGATATTTTGTCATTTCTCCGAATATGTGCCTCTATTCCCCAGGCGGACTCCTGATTGTTGATGCTTGAGAAGTATTCCCTTGTTCTCCAGGTGGGCTCCTGATGGCGATGCTTGAAAAGTATTTCCTTGTTCTCCAGGTGGGCTCCTGATTGCTGAATTTGAAAAGTATTCCCTTGTTTTCCAGGTGGGCTCCTGATTGCAACAAAACAGACAAAACAAAGGCAATTTTTTGCCCCAGTTTGATGACTGGGCGCGTTATGTTACCACATATTAAAACTTGAAGGATAAAATTTGCATTATACTTCCCTTGTTCTCCAGGTGGCTGCCTGACTGCTGAAACTTTGAAACATATTCCCTTATTCTCTAGGTGGGCTCCTGATTGCTGAACTTGAAAAGTATTCCCTTGTTTTCCAGGTGGACTCCTGATTGCAACAAAACAGACGAAACAAAGCAAATTTTCTGCCCCAGTTTGATGACTGGGCGCATTATGTTACCAAATATTAAAACTTGAAAAATAAATATGCATTATACTTCCCTTGTTCTCCAGGTGGGTGCCTGACTGTTGAATTTGAAAAGTATTCCCTTGTTCTCCAGGTGGGCTCCTGATTGCGTAAATTGAAATGTATTCCCTTGTTCTCCAGGTGGGCTCCTGATTGCAACAAAACAGACGAAACAAAGAAAATTTTCTGCCCCAGTTTGATGACTGGGCGCGTTATGTTACCAAATATTAAACTTGAAAGATAAAATTTGCATTATACTTCCCTTGTTCTCCAGGTGGGTGCGTGACTGCTGAAACTTTAAAATGTATTCCCTTGTTCTCCAGGTGGGCTCCTGATTGCTGAATTTTGACAAAGTATTCCCTTGTTCTCCAGGTGGGCTCCTGATTGTTGAAAATTTGAAAAGTATTCCCTTGTTCTCCAGTTGGCTCCTGATTGCAACAAAACAGACAAAGGAAATTTTCTGCCCCTGTCTCAATCAAAGAAAGAATTGTTAATATAAAATGGTGGTTAGCTGTTGGCATTCTTGTTGGGTATGTTCCTGCTTCCGGCTCTGCTCCGTCTTGCTTCCCTGGACTTGTTTTGAAATGCCTCGACATCCAAACTGACTTTCAACCCTCTGACTTTGATGACCCAAATGTTCTACCCCGTATTGTTGTTTTGTGTTTCTGACCCTTCTTGTGAAACTTTGCTTCTTCCCCACAGTTATCTGATTATCCCACTGATGGGATTTCCATTGATCCTTCATGCTTTATTTTCTTTTGATATGTTCTAACCCTATTGTGCCATACAACTGGGAAGTTGGTAGTTAGTCGTGACATCCTTCTTTTGTTTTTGAACAGAACTGTCATTGAAACATCTTATAGACAGACTTCAAGAGAATGAAATGCAATAACCTCGAAGGTTAAGGATAAAAAGACTCTGAAAATGAATGATTTGTAATTAAGAGAAAAGGATAGGACTTATCTGAGTGGAACGGGTGGTACCATTGATCGTGCCATACATTTTGGGTTAACCAGTCTAGTCTATTTAACCAATCAACTTTCAATTGCCATATTTGTTGTTCCATACTTTCATAACCCGACTTTCAACAAAACCCAAACCTTGCTCGTCTTGCCATGTTTCGAGCATCTTTCAACCACAGACTTGTTTCATTTGCCCATCTCAAAGCTCACATTCGCCTTACGGTGCCCATGAGGGTTATCACCAATAAGACTCTCTCATTTTTATTTCTCTCGACTCACGTCGCCTTATGGTGCCCGTGAGGGTTTTCACCAATAAGACTCTCATTTTTTATTTCTTTCAGCTCCCGTCGCCTTACGGTGCCCGTGTGGGTTTTCACCAATAAGACTCTCTCATTTTTATTTCTCAACTCTCGTCGCCTTACGGTGCCCGTGAAGGTTTTCACCAATAAGACTCTCTCATTTTCATCATTTTCCTTTCTCCTGATATCAGAGTGTTGCCCCAAACATGAATCACTCTACCTGCTTGCATTAGCATTTCTTGAAGATTGATCGGAAGGTCTTTCTTTGGACCGTAATGTGGATTTTGGATGGGGTTTAGAAAGAAGGGTATAGAGGCTCAAAATAATTCAACATGGGTTCAAAATTACAACTTTCGGAATCAGATTTCTCACAACGACCACAACTTCTGCCCCAGTTTCTTTCTTGAGGACTTTTGGACTTTTATTTTGTTGTGACTGAACCTCAAAGAGGGCCGCCTACGTACCCTTTCGGGATCAAATCAAACGTAGTTGAGGCCTAAAATTACTTCGTTGTTGCGATCTTTCTTTTTTCCACTTTTCTTTTCTTTTCATTTCTTTTTTCTTTTTTCCACTGTTTTTCTCTTGTTTCTCCAGTTACTTTTTCCGTTCAGATTTTTGCGTTTGTTATTGATTCTAAAAGAGGGTACGAAAGAAAAATAAAATAAGGCTCAAAGGGATAACAAAGGATAAAGTATTTGGATAGCAGAACAAAATGCCTTCGTAATTTCAATCTCAAAACATGCTAAATACAATTAGGTACATTTAGATAAAGAAATCATACATAGTATCGCTTGACTGCATCAGAGTTGGTAGCCATTTCTACACATTTCCCTTTCACGTCTGTTAGATACAATGCACCATTGGACAACACTCGTGTTACAACAAATGGCCCCTGCCAGTTGGGGGCGAACTTTCCTTTTGCTTCGGCCCAATGAGGTAAGATACGCCTCAACACCAATTGCCCTACTTCAAACTTCTGTGAACGCACTTTCTTGTTATATACTCTTGCCATTCTCTGTTGGTACAATTGTCCGTGACATACTGCTGTCAATCTCTTTTCATCAATCAAGCTCAATTTTTCCAAACGAGCTTTGACCCACTCATCATCATCAATTTTCGCCTCGGCAATAATCCGAAGGGATGATATTTCAACCTCTACAGGTATCACTGCCTCCGTACCATATACCAATGAATAAGGAGTCGCCCCTACTGAAGTGTGAACAGTAGTGCGATAGCCTAACAGGGCAAAGGGTAACTTCTCATGCCACTGCCTGGACCCTTCCACCATTTTCCGAAGTATCTTCTTGATGTTCGTATTAGCTTCCTCTACTGTTCCATTAGCCTTAGGACGATATGGAGTGGAATTGCGGTGCGTGATCTTAAACTGCTAGCATGTCTCCGTCATTAGATGGCTATTGAGATTAGCACCATTGTCTGTGATAATCACCTTCGGGATTCCGAATCGACAAATAATATTTGAATGCACAAAATCGACCACTGCCTTCTTGGTCACCGATTTGAAAGTTTTCGCCTCAACCCACTTAGTGAAATAATCAATGGCTACCAGAATAAACCTATGCCCATTTGACGCCACTGGCTCGATAGGCCCAATGACATCCATTCCCCAAGCAACGAAAGGCCATGGTGCCGACATTGTGTGCAATTCATATGGTGGAGAATGAATCAAATCCCTGTGTACTTGGCACTGATAACACTTGCGTACGAAACTGGTGCAATCTCATTCCATAGTGAGCCAATAATATCATGCTCGAAGAATCTTCTTGGCCTATACATATCCACTCATATGAGGTCCACAGACTCCCGCATGTACCTCGGTCATGATAGCTGTAGTTTGTCTAGCCTCCATGCACCTCAGTAAACCATGATCTGGAGTTCTTTTGTACAACACTCCCCCACTGAAGAAAAATCCACTTGCTAAGCGTCTAATGGTTCTCTTTTGATCCCCTGTGGCCTGTACCGGATATACTCCCATCCTGAGGTATTCTTTGATATCATGAAACCACGGCTCACCATCAAGCTCTTCCTCCACCATGTTACAATAGGCATGCTGATCTCGAACCTGAATCTGCAATGGGTTCACGTATGCCTTATCTGGATGATGCAACATCGACGCCAAAGTGGACAAAGCATCAGCAACTTCATTATGAATCCTTGGAATGTGCCTAAAATATATTGACTAAAATCGTTGACAAAGTTCGTGCAAACACTGTCGATACGGTATGAGATTCAAGTCTCGTGTCTCCCACTCTCCCTGAATCTGGTGCACCAGAAGATCCGAGTCACCCATGACCAAGATCTCCTGGACACCCATGTCTATAGATAACCTCAAACCCAAGATACATGCCTCGTATTCAGCCATGTTATTGGTGTAGTAGAAGCGAAGTTGAGCTGTAACAGGGTAATGCTGCCCTGTCTCAGAAATAAGTACTGCTCCTATCCCAACACCTTTGGTATTAGCAGCCCCATCAAAGAACAACTTCCATCCCGGTTTTTCGTCTTGTTCTAATTTCTCGACATGCATTGTCTCCTCATCAGGGAAATATGTCTTCAGAGGTTCATACTCATCATCAACTGGGTTCTCAGCTAAATGATCAGCCACTGCTTGTGCTTTCATTGCAGTACGGGTCACATAGACAATATCAAATTCTGTGAGAGATTTTCCATTTCGCGAGCCTCCCTATGGACATGGGCTTTTGAAAAATGTACTTCAATGGGTCCAACCTTGAGATGAGATAAGTGGTATATGATGACAAGTAATGTTTCAATTTTTGCGCTACCCAGGTTAAAGCACAACACGTCCTCTCGAGTTGAGTGTACTTTACCTCATAAGATGTGAATTTCTTGCTGAGGTATTAAATCGCCTACTCTTTCTTTCCTGTGACATCATGCTGCCCCAGTACATAACCAAAAGAGTTATCCAAAACTGTCAGATAGAGGATCAAAGGTCTTCCCGGCTCTGGCAGAACCAATACAGGTGGACTAGCCAAATACTCCTTAATCTCGTCAAATGCTTCCTGACATTCATCCGTCCATCTGACCGCAGCATCTTTCTTTAGTAGCTTAAAGATAGGCTCACAAGTCGTTGTAAGCTGGGCAATGAACCTGCTGATATAATTCAACCTGCCGAGCAAACTCATCACCTCTTTCTTGCTTCTTGGCGGCGGTAACTCCTGAATGGCTTTGATTTTGGACGGGTCTAACTCAATACCGCATCGACTTACCACAAACCCCAACAACTTCCCCGACGGAACTCCAAATGCACACTTCGCCGGATTAAGTTTGAGGTTGTACCTACAGAGTCTCTGGAAAAACTTCCTCAGATCTTTGACATGATCACACTGCTTTCTCGACTTTATAATCACGTCATCTACATAGACTTCGATTTCCCAATGTATCATATCATGGAACATGGTGGTCATCTCCCTCATATATGTTGCCCCTGCATTCTTCAACCCAAATGGCATAACTCTATAACAATACGTTCCCCAAGGCATGATGAATGCCGTCTTTTCCGCATCTTCCTCATCCATCAAAATCCGATGATAACCCGCATAACAATCCATGAAGGAACCAATCTCATGTTTAGCACTGTTGTCAATCAATATATGGATATTTGGCAGTGGGAAATTGTCTTTTGGACTCGCCTTATTGAGATCACGGTAATCAACGCACACTCTGGTTTTCCCATCCTTCTTTGGTACAGGCACAACATTAGCTAACCAGGTGGGGTACCGGGTGACCCGGAGGACCTTTGCATCAAACTGCTTGGTGGCCTCTTCTTTGATTTTCACACTGATATCTGTTTTGAATTTCCTCAACTTCTGCTTGACAGGAGGGCATGCTAGGTCGGTGGGCAATTTGTGGACCACCAAATCGATACTTAAACCCGGCATATCATCATATGACCACGCAAAAACATCTTTATACTCAAGCAGCGCTTTGATTATATCTTCTCTAAGCGGAGGCTCCAAATGGACACTTATTTTTGTTTCCCGAACATTCTCCGGATCCCCTAAATTGATTGCCTCTGTGTCGTTCAGATTAGGTTTGGGTTTTTCCTCAAATTGACTTAATTCTTTACTGATTTCTTCAAAGGCTTCCTCATCATCATATTCTACCTCGTCATCACACTCAATTTCTTGTATTATTATTTCGGAGTTAGATTGGTAATCAAAACTAGGCCGAAGACTCTGCATGCATGACACATCAGTGATACCAGCATAAAAGGGACTATACAAGAAAGAAAAGAAAGACAAAATAAAGGCTATCATGAATGAAAAAGAGAGGAAATTGCATTTCATTAAAATTTTAAGATAACAAGGTTTAACTCATCCAAATGGACGGAACACAGCATCCAAATTACAACCTTGGAAATAGTCCAGATTAAACTTAAAGAAAAATCAAAACTAACTACCACGACTCCCTCCGGATAGGAAGAGGAGTAGCTTCCCAATTATTAAGCTTGGCACGGGCCCCCACGAACTGCACATCTGCTTTGCTTGGACCTTCGCCTACTTCCATCATATTCACCTCATCCAACAGCTTTTCAAACCTTTCCATCAGCTTATTGTCGGGTTCCATTATTACAGAATGAAGCATTACCGTTGTTGGGCACCTCTAAGTACCAGGCCGGACAAAGGGACGGGATAGGCGGGGTATGGGTTTTGGAAGGGTCCATGCTCTCTTTTTCATTTGCTTAGCTCACCTTATGTCAGCAGTAGTGGGATTAAAGCCTAACCCGAAAGTATCCAAGTTTCCAGGAAGAGATACCGGCTGTATGATGCCCTGTAAAGAAGCACCCAAGCCTTTTCCAGGTAAAAATCCATTCTTTATCATTTCTAAAGCCACCATGACAGATGCAGTAGCTACTCTGGGCCTAGGAATACGTTTTCCTTCCAGAATTTTGGCAACTGACACTGTGTCCAAGACTTGGTAAACCCATGGACCTTTGTCATCCTCAGCTTGATCAAAAGGCATAATGGTATTACATGAATTATCCTCTCCATGCACAACAATTTCTTGCCGGTCCCATTCGAATTTGACCATCTGATGCAAGGTAGACGGCATAGCTTTTGCGGCATGAATCCAGGGCTGACCCAATAAGAGATTGTAAGAAACAGCCACGTCGAGCACTTGGAACTCCATTGTGAATTCAACTGGTCCTATTGTCAGTTCTAACACGATGTCCCCGACTGTGTCCATTCCCCCTCCATCAAATCCTCGCACGCAGACGCTATTCTTCTGAATTCTCTCACTATCCACTTTTAACTTTTCCAGGGTGGAGAGAGGGCAAATGTTTGCGCTAGACCCATTGTCAATCAATACTCGAGTAACTACAGAGTCTTCACACTTCACAGTGAGGTAAAGTGCCCTATTATGCTCGGTACCCTCCAAAGGCAACTCATCATCAGAAAATGTAACCATGTTGACCTCAAAAATCTTGTTTGCTATCTTCTCCAAATGATTTACAGAGATCTTATCCGGAACATGGGCTTCATTTAGAATCTTCATCAACGCCCGGCGATGCTCGTTCGAATGAATCAATAGAGATAGCAATGAAATCTGCGCCGGGGGTTTTCCTCAACTGTTCTACAATGGAATAATCTTGCACCTTCATTTTCTTTAAGAATTCTTCAGCCTCTTCTTCAGTTATGGCCCTTTTTACTTGTGCTGGATTGTCTTTGGCAGCTTTAACCTTTCTCAGCTCTTCAGGGGCAGAGCATCTCCCTGAACGAGTCAGTCCATGAGGTTCACAAACTTCTTCTTTAACTTCCTTCCCCTTGTACATCACATTCACTCGGTCATAGTTCCATGGGACGGCCTTTTCACTAACCACTGGTAATTGAGTCACCGGTTTGATGATAACCGGCTTTGTGCGAGCGCCCTTTACAATCACAACGGGCTTGACAACTGCTTCTGATACTTTAACGGGTTCTTGTTTTACTGCCATTACTAGTTTGTTGACTGTCTGTTCTACTGTGACCAATGCCTTTTCACTAATTAATTTCTCATTTGCTTTGTTCTCACTGGCCCTGATCATCATCACGGTCTGTGAAGGCTTCTTGCATTCCCCTTTTTGCACTAACTCGATCATATGAGTCTCATGATGGGTGGGTAATGGATTCTGAGTGATATTAGGCGTCTTCGGAGCCTGTACTTCAATTCGGTGGGTATCAATGAGCTCCTGGATGGCCGTTTTCAAATGCCAACACTTCTTTGTATCATGCCCTGGGGCACCTGAGCAATACTCACAATTCACCGAATAGTCCAGATTCCTTGGGGGAGGATTTGGCAATTTGGGTTCAATTGGATTTAACATTCCCAGCTGTCTCAATCTGTGGAATAAGCTGGTATAAGATTCTCCTAACAGAGTAAAAGTCTTCTTCTTTTGCAACCTATCATTCTTGGCGGCAAGGTTGGGTCGAAAACCGGGTCCAATGGGGTTCTTGTAGGCTCTCAGAGGTGGGTATGTGTTTTGAGTGTGGTAGGTATTTGTGGGGTGGGTGCATGCCATGGTGCTTGAGGTTGAGGGTATATTTGGGCATGGTGTACGGAGAAGTGGGGAACCGGAGGTGGATAGTAATGTTGTGGCGGGTCATATGGGTTGTGTGGGTAGGTTTGGGGATGGGGGTGTGGTTGATGATAATATGGTTATGGACCCCTGGACCAAGCTCTTGATTCTACTACTGTAACATCTTCCTTTTTCTTCTTTCCCAATACTCCTCCAGTG
>MU788497.1:0-23509 GCA_026770625.1 Nicotiana glauca
AAGCGGTAAAAAGCATCATTTTGCACATTTAAGCCCAATCATATAATAAAATCAGATAATAAATAAAGCCAAATATAACAATTATTCTAAGCTCGAATTCTTGAACCATGAAACAGGAATTTTGGGTCTATTCCCCAGCGGAGTCGCCAGAGCTGTCACACCTCCTTTTTACCTACCACACCCGTGAAGGGGTGTAGTAAAGGAGTTTTTTCAATTAAAGGACAATCGAAGCGGGATTTATTTATTTAATTCAGAGTCACCACTTGGGAGATTTATGGTGTCCCAAGTCACCGGTTTAATCCCGAAACGAGAAAAAGAATAACTCTGTTTAACAGTCCGCGAACTAGAAATCCGGATAAGGAATTCTGTTAACCCGGGAGAAGGTGTTAGGCATTCCCGAGTTCCGTGGTTCTAGCACGGTCGCTCAACTATCATACGGCTTATTTATCTGATTTTAATACATGTTGAACTTATGTGCAAATTTTACTTTAACCGCTTTTATTATTTTAATGAGAATTGCAACGTCGTGAAAACGCATCTCGAACCACGTCACATCAATGTACCCGTGGTTATTGACACATTTCGACTCCGTTGAGATTTGGATTTGATTCACATAAATGTGCACCCGAGTTTAGGGAGGTAATGTTATTAAAATACGCGCCTAAAGAGACTAACGCATTATTATTTGGGGGAAGGCCGTGAAATTCGCTAAATGGCCCATCCCGAAATCTAAGTATTCTAATACAGACAATTATTGGGGGCCCCGCAATTTATGTGTTTTAATCGGCGAGGCTCATCTCATGTGTTTTTAAAAAGGCAAACCTAAAAGCAACGATGGTTTTCTACATAGTTGGTCTCTGATAAGAAAAACCCTAATCAATTTGCATTTGGCCTGAAACAATATTTTTAAACTAAACATGCCTTCAGGCTCAAAGACAAGCCCGAAGAAAATGAATTGGCACAAACAAAGACGATAAAGCGAATTCAATGACTTTTAAGCAATAAGCTGAAATTACACACCTTATATCACATAATTGGCCAATACGTGTAATAGTTAATAAGAATTAGAAAATAACCAGTTTCAATTTCCTTGTCCCCTATAAGCTACTTATGATCATAATTCCAAACGGATTGCAAACTAATTCAAGTTTCAACTCCCCTACTAGCTACTCTTTTTTTATTTTTTATTAAAGTACTGATTCACGAGCTTGACTTGAACATTAGCATGACTCCCATGAGAATTGAAATTCGAGAACTAGTGATTCTAAGTTAGAACGAATTGCTTATAGTTAACCTTACTAACTGTATATACTTAATAATAATTTCTGATTTTTCAAACCACCTATCTACCTTAAACCCTCTGATTTCGATTTCATCCATGGCCATTTGAACTCAGAATTCTACACTAAATCACGTTACATGAAGCTATTACAATAAGAAAGAGTATCGCATTGTTTTAACAACTTACATTCTACCTAATCGTGGAGGGAGAGTATTTTTTATACGGATTTGGGCAATACTGAAAATTAACTCAAATAGCAGGAACTGATTCAATTTAAACACAACTAGTATTTGACTACTAAAATTCATACACACTCATGCTTAACAAATCTTCATTTCAGAACAGTCCCTTACAGGTTCAAACAGTCAAAAATTGCACAAATTAGAACAACTCCTAGTTATTCAAGTCTCCATATTACCATTACATATCTAACGGGACTTGACATTCAAAATGAACAAGAAATAAACTACATTCTAATTATGACAGAAACAAACAAATGTTTGCATTTTGACTCTTCTTCCAACTTAGCTATATTCAACTTGAAATTGCACGTATCATTCAAGGTCGAGATAGATACCTGGAATTACAACGAGATAGAAGAAGGAAAAAGGGTCAGCAGCAGTTCGATAGCTAACAGGAGCTACCAGCAAATCTTAACAGTAATAACCAGGACACAGAAGTAATTTGAACCAAAAAGCCTCATATCAAACCCAGGGGCACGCCACAGCAACACCACAACCAAACTGATCCCAGGTCTCCCCGAAACCCAAAAATCTACTGGAAAACCAAACAAAAAATGCTGCTGACTCCAGTAAACAAAATACTGATCTGGCAAATGACTCAGTAATTAGAAATCTGGAAACTCTCGAAAAGACTCTTAAAATTGATCTCTCAAAACTCTTTGTATGTTTTAAATTAGAAATGAATGCCCCCAAAGCTCTCAAAATGTTCTGCTAAAAAAATCCCTCTTCTCAAATGACTCCTTCTATATTTATACCCAACTCTTGAACCCTTTCCAGCCCCCTTTTGTCTTTACAGTTGTAAAAGAAAAAAAAATCTTTTATTATTACCCCATGTTTTTTTTACTTTCCAGCTTGTAATATTCCTCTACTATGTGTATCCTTTAAGCTTTTTATCATTAACCTACTATTTCTGATTTCCAATTAGTAAAGGCACTCGGCCAACCTCTTATTCCCCTTTTTGATTAAATTATTCAAAGGTTCAGTGGCCCACTGAGCATTCTACTGGCAGGCCATTCGAAATGAGCAAATCCACTTAAACTAAACATATTTCCAAACTTCAAATCCCAAGCTACCCTCCTGATATTCATGAAACTGCAGCTATAACCAATTCACCTAATTGTCAATCCTAGTTTGGTTCCTTAAATGTCCAGAGTATATCACACTTGAAATTCTCACTATTCAATTAAGACTGACGAACAATTCGAATGAGAACAATCAGACAGCAAGCACTGGAAAAAGATGAGAATCCAGATTTTTAAACACAAATTAGAAACAATTTGACTACAAGCTGAACTTCAAAACAAACTGACTCCTAATGCTCAGTGGCAACTTTGATATCAACTAAAAGAAAAATGAATCATTAAAAATGTTGAATCACAGCAAGGAAACACATACTAAAATCTAAAATCATATACTCAAAGATACGGACTATTCGACGAAACAACTTGACAATTTATAACATATCAATTGATCAGAAAAATGGACCAAGAAAAGGGTTCAGAAGAGGAGAAGAAGATAATCGACAAAAATAATGAAAAATCAATCAAAAAATACAACAAACCTAAAACAAATAATAATGACAAAATAAAACGGAAAAGGAAAGGAAAAATACCTCAAAATCAGAAACCAAACAAACTCCGATCAGTCGAAGCTTTAACTCGAGCTTTTGAGGCCAAACGGACCTTAATCGAGTGTTCTCGACTAAAAACACTTGACTAAGGTTGATTGTGACCTCAAATTCTTTTTGGTTCTTCTAGGGCTCGGGTTCTTTTAAAGTTTGCTCAGTCGATTTGAAATTCAACGAGCTATGGCTTGATTCGAGTGAAGATGGTGTTGCATTTGGGACGAGGGAGGTCAGGGGGCTTAGTGGTGTAAGCTTGGGAGAGTTTGGAGTCGGCGCCGCCACCAAGGGATTTTGTGGCGGCGCTAGGGTTCTTGACTTGAAATTGAAATTCGAAGAATCCTGGGTTGATTCGAAGGTAACTAATGGTGGTTTAGGGATGAAGGTGGTCTAGTGGTCAACAGGTGTAAGTTTGGTGGCCATCGGAGAAAATGAAGTTTTGACCGCTTCTTCGATTGAAGATTTGAGGAGTTATAGGGAGATTCGAAGTTAGCTATTATGATGGTTGGAATGGGGAGGTTGAGGGGAGTTCAGGGTGTGAAGATGGGGTCATTTGGACCATCGGAATCGTCGTGTGGCAATTTCCGGTGGCGGAGGGCGGTGGTTGAAGGCGGAGGGTACTGGGCCTGTCTCTAGGTTAGAGACAAAGGCTGGGGGGTATGGCTTAGGGGGGTGTGGGGTGAGGTTTTAGGAATATATAGTTAAGTGAAGATTAAATCCAAACCGTTCAATCAAGTGAGATCGACAGCATGGATCAATCATCTTGAGGGGAACGGTGTCGTTTGGGAGATGATGGGGGCGGATGGGTTTGGGGAATGGGTCGGGTTGGGAGATGGAATGAGGGCCGTTGGATTGATGTGGATTGAACGGCTGAGATTGGTTGACTTGAACCGTCATCGTTTCATTGAGGCTGGAGACGGCTGAACCGTTCGATCTAGCGAGATCGACGGTTCAGATCAAATGTGACAAAAATGACGTCGTTTGGTTTGGTCGAAAAGCTTGACCGAATGGGGCATTGATTGGGCCTGGGCTGGGGTATTTTTGTGCAAATTTGGCCTGGATTTGGGAATTTAATTCCTGATTTTGGCCCAATTTGATTTTCTTTTAATTATTTTCTAAATATTTTCAAAATTAATACTAACATCTCCTAAATTAAATTATAAATCCTAATCAACTTAAAATACTACTTTGTTCCAATTAATAATTATCATACACAATTAAATACTAATTTTAAAAGAGAAATCACACAATTTGACTTTAATCCCAAAAAATGCGAAATACATATTTTTATGATTTTTTTCATTTTTCTAAAACATTTAGTTATTAACTAACTCAAAATATCTATTAATTTGTAAAATACAATTACAACATATCTTGTATTTTCTATTAATTTAAACATATAAACATGTACGGACACAAGCAAATGACGACATAAAATACTATGGAAATTCACAAAAATGCACACAATAAAATCGGCAATTTTTGTTTTGATTCCTTTGGGAGTAGTTCGTGTGGGGCAAAAATCACGTGCTCACACCAGACCTTCTCGAATGTTCGATTTTTTGACTACCGTCTCCGCCACCCACGGCGGCGACCACTCCATTGACCGCCAAAATAACACCATTGAACCCCCACGACCTCCTCATTCCCATCCCGTACTCACCTGCCTTCGAATCTAGCCGAGGCACCTCGAATCTCAATTTTTGGTCAAGAACCCTAGCGCCGCCACAAGATCCCCGGTGGCGGCGCCATCTCCAAACAGCCCCAAACTTATACCCTTTGACCTTCTGACCACCCTTATCCCCAAATCCATCCTTAATCTCCCTCGAATAGGGTCCAAATCTTTCGAATGGTAAATCACAACCAGGGCGAGCCCTAAGTTTAAAATCCAGCGAGCTGCGAGGACCTTTAGACTACGTTGGACTTTAGTCGTATGTTTTCGTTATTGGAAACACGCGATTAAGGTCCACTTCAGTCCAAAGCGAAGGGACAAGGAATTTTCTATTTTGGTCTGCTTGATTCCCGGGTATTTTCCAATTCTCCTTTCTTTTTGCTATTTTTGTAGTTTTTGTTTAATTTTTTAGTACCTTTCTCCTCCTGTTTCATTTTTTGTTTTGGTCTCCGTGTTGAGCTGATTATTTCTTCACAATGTGTGAATTGTTTAGTCATTAGTCATTGAATTGAATTGTTTGGTCGTTTAAATGTCGTGAATTGGTTATGTGAATCTGTCTCGCATTTGTTAATCAGCCTAAGTTTTTATTGATTAAAGAGAGGATTAGGATTAAACAAACACAGGAATTAATGGGCTGTGATTTGGAATTATGATTAAGTGGGAGGCCACGTGCCGTCAGGCACGCCTGAATTTAATATTCAGGCTGCCCCATACCCATTGTTTGTTTAATAACTTGAGGGACTGATTAAAACGACAGGCTGCCCACTAACTTTGAATTAAACAATTGAACAAAACATTCAGTAATGGGGTTCAGGGAATATCATGGGTAGAAATGATTTGAATAATGATTTTAAGAGCTGGCAGGGTTGTTTTGACTAGAATAAATAGAACACTTTGGTGAGTATAAGGGTTTTCTTAATGAATTAGGAGAGAGTTGGGAGGGAGTTGAAAAAGAATTAAGAGAACTGGTTGTGAGAAAAAGAATTAAGAGAACTGGTTGTGAGTCATCAATTTTGGAGTGTTTAATAAGTCTTGAGAGCTAGAAAGTCAGTTTGAAAAGAGTTGAGAGAGCCTGGAGAGTGATCAATTCTTGGTTTCTTTTGTAATCAATTGACAGAGAAGTAGAGTTTATCTAGAAAGCAGTCCGAAAAGTAAAAGAAACAAACTTATTGTTCCGTTGAAACAAGCTTACTGTTCCATTGAAACAAACTTATTATTGGTCCATTTTTGGTTTAATCCAAGTTCAGTAGAGTCTATTGTGGGGTCAATTACTGGTTGTTGTGATTCTGTGGATTGTTGGGGTTCCATTTTGGTATTTTGGGTGTTGTGTTAGTTTGTTTCGTGCTGCTGTTGGTGTCACTATTGGTTATCACTGCTGGTTGTTGATTTACTGCTGCTGATCTCCCCTCTTATTATTGTGATTCAATTCCAGGTACACGTTTCTGCCTACTTCTTATGTAATCCTCCCATGAAATGGAAATGCAAACGCTGCTTGATATTCATTGAAGTTTTCTATTGCATTAGTTCACTACTGCTATTAGCTCTAGGATTTAATTGACGTATTGCTTTAGTATGTCCGTATTGAACTAATTAGATGATCGATTTGTATGATTGTTAGACTGTCGATTTGTTTGGACTTTGTGATTTATCTGCTAGATCCTGATTTGAACACTTCAGCCTAGTATATAGTATAACAGTCTTATGTGCAAATAAATTGCTATCAACTCTCAGATTCAAGGGATGATCTCAAATACTATAATTGACTTCATGATTCAGTTATTAGTCACTTTAGATAGCTTCACATGACTAATTGCGCCAAATCTATGTGATATATGAAATTGAAGTAGTATTTTCGGATGAGTATATGGGCAGAATCTGATAGTAAATGTTCATGATTGTCAAATTAGCCCATTAGGTTTGATAGTTTAACTTAGTTAGTGATACTTTATTCTGTTCAATACACTCAGAATAATACAATTATTCGTTCAAATGAGTGCTTGATAAAATCGGAGAGCATCTTATTCTGTTTAATGAATTGAGCTTAACGGCTCATTGTTGAGAGTGTAGGATCAATCAGGCCAATTTTCCTAATTAGTTTGCATTTTGATCAGACTATTAATCCCTCTAAATGGTGCTTAATCTTTGTTTTGGTGTGGGCTCGACAGTAGTATCACAGCCCCCCGAGCCAATCTTTGTTTACGTTGGAAGGCTCGACATGGGTTTAAGACACCCAATTGCTTGGGCCTATTGGGCCTATCTTTTCTTCTGCTGGGCCCGAGTAATTCCTTTACAAGGAGGCTATATCGAAGCCTGATTATTGCAACCGTGTAAGCAAAAATTCAATTATTTGGACTTGATTGAAAGAGTTCAATTCATAATTTAATACAACATAATTCAATTCTTAATCAATTAGGACTCTTCTTTTATTCGTAGAGACAATGAAAAATAGGAAAATCATAGACACTTTTAGGATAGGTTTACAAAAATGAGATGAGCCTCGCCAAATAAAAATACAAACTACGGGGCCCTCATTAAATGTATATACAAAAATACTTAGATTTCGGGACGCGTCGTTTAGCGAATTTTACGGCCTTCCCCAAAATAATAACGCATTAGATTCTTTAGGCGCGATTTTAATAATTTACTTTCTTAAATTTGGGTGCACATTTATGTGACCCAAATCCAAGTCTCAACGGAGTCGAAATATGTCAATAACCACGGGTACATTGATGTGACGTGGCTCGAGATGTGTTTTTATGACGTTGCAATTCTCATTAAAAATAATAATAAAGCGGTAAATAATCTTTAAAATTGCACTATAGGATAACATGTATTAAAATCAGATATTAAGCCATTTACAACAGTTTAAGCGACCGTGCTAGAACCACGGGATCCGGAGGTGCCTAACACCTTACCTCGGGTCAACAGAATTCCTTACTTAGAATTTCTGGTTCGCAGACTTCACTTGGAAAGTCAAAAATTTCCTCGGATTGGGATTCAAGATAAACCGGTGACTTGGGACACCAAAAGCCAAACCTTTCCCAAGTGGCGACTCTGAAATAAGTAAATAATCCTGATCCGAATAATGTCACTTTAAATGGAAAAACTCCCTTATATATTTATCCTTCGGGGTGAATGCGTAAAAAAGAGGTATGACAGTTACAAAACAAAAACTTCGCCAGTTACCAAAACAAAAACTTTGCTTGTTACAAAACAAATTCTTCAGTTACAAAACAAAAACTTCGGGCCCGTCTACTAGAATGCTGAAGTTTTGTGTGATTGCCTTTGCTACTTCAGCTCCAGATGCTGAAGTTATGCGAAAAAGCGGGTACACTTGTAATTTTTTTTACAAAGCGGGCATAAATTAAAACGTGTCCAGAAAAACGAGTATAGATGCAAATGCCCCGATTGTATTACCACTAAAACAAACCAAGGTGTTTGCTCTACCAGTCAAAAAATTTGTATTTTTTTCAAGATTTTTGATGAAATATGTGAGCACCAGAGAAGGCATCAATGGCGGAAACACAGGAAGAAGGTTCTACAGAATTTTAGTGAAGTGGAGAAGAAGAAATGATTCTATTATTGAAGCTACTAATTACAGTACACTGATAGTGTATATATACATACTCCAACTAACACTATTGCATTTAACAACCTCTCTTCATAAGCTACCCAATCCAATAATTAGTTACAACTAACTAATTTGTTTAATCGCCTAAATGCCTTCACGTGATAGGTACGTGACTACCCCTTTCTTTAACACTCCCCCTCAAGCTAGATGGTGCAAACAAGTTCAGCACCCCTAGGTTGCTCATCAGGTAATTATGCTGTGATCTTCCCAGTGCCTTCGTGAACAAATCAGCCTCCTGTTTTCTTGACATTACATGTCTTGTTTCAACAACTCCTTACTGAATCTTTTCTCTGATGAAATGTAAATCAATTTCTATGTGCTTCGTCCGTTCGTGGAATATAAGATTTGCAGTAATCTGGATCGCTACCTTGCTATCACAAAACAGCTGCACTGGTAGCTCAACTTCTGCACCCAATTCCTTGCTCAATCTAGTCAACCATGGAATCTCTCAGACAGCAGCAGCCACACTCCTGTATTCAGCTTCTGCTGAGCTTCGTGATATTGTGCATTGTTTCTTTGATTTCCAAGACACCAGGGAATTTCCTAGCTTCATCACATACCCTGTCACAGACTTTCTGGACACTGGACATGAAGCCCAATCAGCATCACAAAAGGTTGTGAGCTTTGGACAGGGCTTTGAGCTCATCAGCAGGCCTAAACCTGGTGCTCCATTTATATATCTAACCACCCTTATTGCTGCTTCCATATGAGACCTCTTGGGGCAATGCATAAACTGACTCAATAGATGCACTGCATAACAAATGTCTAGCCTTGTCATAGTGAGATATAGCAGCTTTCCAACCAACCTTTGATATGGACTTGCATCTGGTAGTTTCTCATCACCTTCCAGCTCTAGGTGTTGATCATACTCTGCTGTTGTAAATCTTTGATTGCATTCCATTGGAGTAGCTACTGGTTTTGATCCTGCCAATCCCAGATCAGTAATTAACTCTATTGCAAACTTCCTTTGATTCACTAGTATTCCTTCCCTTGATCTTGCTATCTCAATTCCCAAAAAAGAACTTCATTTCTCTCAAATCTTTGATCTTAAAACTGCTTTGCAATACAGACTTTGCTTCTGAAATTAAGCATTGATCATTCCCAGTTATGAGAAGATCATCCACATATACAAGGATAAGTACTAGACTGGTTCCTTGCCTTTTTATGAACAAGGAATAATCAAAACGACTTTGTACAAATCCTGAGTTAACCAAGGCTTCAGACAACTTCAAATTCCACTGTCTAGAGGCCTGTTTCAATCCGTAAAGGGATTTATGCAGCCTGCACACTTTCTCCCACTGGCTGTGAAATCCCTGAGGCAAACACATGTATACTTCTTCATGAAGATCACCTTGAAGAAAGGAAATGTATACATCCATTTGATACAAATTCCAACCATGTGAAGCTGCTAGAGCAAGGACAACTCTAACTGTCACCATTTTGACAACAGGAGAAAAAGTCTCCCGTTAATCTAGCCCTTCAATTTGATTGTACCCTTTAGAAACCAACCGGGCCTTATATCTTTCAACTTTCCCATCAGCTCTGTATTTGATTTTGAATACCCATTTGCAACCAATGGGAACTTTGCCTGTTGGTAAATTCACCAGGGACCAAGTGCCATTGTCTTTGAGAGCAGCCAACTCTTGGTTCATAGCATCCACCCACATAGGATCACATGCAGCCTCCTCATACCTGTTAGGTTCCTTTAGGCCAGTGATTTTGGATATATAAGCTCTATATTTAGCTGAAACTCCATCATGAGCCAGAACATCTTGCATGGGGTACTTGCAAGTAAACAATGAACTTGAATGTGTCAGTGAACTGTGGCAAACATAATCCTGCATCCATCCAGGTTCTTTCACAGTCCTGCTGGATTTTCTGAGCTGGTTGTTGAAATCTGACAAAGAAGATGCTTCTGAAGGTGGTATCTCAACCTGGTAGGATTGTTGTGGGACTTTAGGGCCTAGTGATGGTGAGTCTGCATCAAGAACTAGCTCATGTATGGGAGAAGTACTAGGTGCCTCATGTGTTGGATCAGTAGTTGTGGATGGAATTGGTGTATCATTGCTGATGACTGGTGTGATAACACCATTTGGAAAAACCTGCAACTTCCCTTCCTTCAAGAGCTGGAAAGGGAAGATATTCTCCATGAATTTGACATCCCTGCTAACAAAAAAGGAATTAGTCAAGAGATTATAAAGTTTGTATCCTTTCTGTGAGGAAGAGTAGCCCCTATGGACAGCTCCAATAGCCCTTGCTCCAAATTTATCTCCCCCAATTAGAACTTTGGCAAAACATAGACAACCTATGATTCTCATATATTGCAAAGAAGGTGCTCTCCCATACATCAACTGAAAGGAGGACTTTCCTAAAAGGACTGACAACGGAACTCTGTTGATGATATACACTGCTGCATGTATACACTCTCCCCAAAATTTAAGAGGCAGATGACCCTGCAATCTAATTGCTCTAGCCACTTCCAGAATATGCCTGTGCTTTCTTTCCACTACCCCATTCTGTTGTGGGGTATGAACACAAGAACTCTGATGAATCATACCATACATTTGAAATAGATTGCTGCATTCAGAGTTAAAGAATTCAGTCCCATTGTCACTTCTTAGAATTTTCACTGTTGCTCCAAACTGAGTTTTTATCAAAGCAAAAAACTGTTTCAAGCATACAATGACATCACTTTTGAGTCTCAACAAGTAGACCCATATCATTCTAGTTCAATCCTCTACTATAGTAAGAAAAGATTTGTAACCATGGTGAGTAGATACTCTATATGGACCCCACACATCCACATGAATCAACTCAAAAGGTGTATTTGATCTACTTGTACTTTTTGGAAATGGTAATCTGCCTTGTCTAGCTAGAGGGCAAATTGTGCAGTCCTTTATTCTTTCACTTTTTGGCTTGAACTTTATGTTTGGGATTTGCTTCATCACTTTGTCAGGGACATGGCCTAGTCTCCCATGCCAAACCTCCAAGTCTTCTTCTACTCTGAGATGATTATGAGATCTTACAATTGCAACTTTGATTTTGTCCTGCTTATGCTTGCAAATTATACAGTCCTTCAAGTTCCTTACCAATCCCCTTCACTTTCCCATTGTGAAGGTCCTGCATGATCTAGAAATCAGGATAAAAGGATAAAAAACATTGTAAGTCTCTTGTAAGCTTAGAGACTGACAGCAAATTGTATTTAAAACCAGGAACATATAGCACATTTCTGATGACACCACATTCACCAATCCTACTCTCTCCTGTGCAAACAACATCTGGTGAGGTACCATCAGGAAAGTGAACTTTAGACTATGATTTTAGGCCATTAGTATCAATCTTGTCAAGTAATTTTCTGGTATGAACCATGTGGTTGGTTGCACCAGAATCAACTATCCAATTCTCATCTTTTGTTGTGTCATCTAATGTAGTGGTATTGGTTGTACCTGCAAACTGCTGAGGATTGTCACCTGAGTCTTTGTTTAACAACTTCAGGATCTGGTCATATTTTTCCTGAGTGAACATCACTGGCTGAGGCAATGCAGGTGTTGTAAGTCCAACTTGTGAGTTCTGCATCTGCTGCCCTTCCTGAGATACTGAGTTTGCAACTGCCTTCCCCATATGATGTTGCTGCTGTCCTTCTCTTACAGTATTATTGGCCATTGGTCTTTGTGAAAAATTATTGGATTTCCTTCTCATCTTGAAATCACTTGGATAGCCATGTAACTTGTAACATGTTTCTCTAGTGTGACCCTTATAGTTGCAGTAGTCATAGAACAAATTGTTCCTTCTAGGCTTATAAGAACTACATGTTGTCATACCAGGGTTACCTGCAATCATGCCTCCATTATTAGTGAACAATGATGTACTATCTCCCATGTCCAACATCTGTGTAGATTTCCCCATATTCCTCTGACACTCTTCAGATACAACCATAGAATAAGCCTTATTGACAGAAGGAATTGAACTCATCATCAAAATTTGACTCCTAGCTTGTGCATACGTCTCATTTAATCCCATCAAAAACTGCAGTAATCTCTGGTTCTCGAAATGTTCAAAGTAACTTTTTGATTCTGGACAGCCACACCCAGGACATGGCATCAAGGCATCATACTCTTCCCACAGATCTGCCAGTCGTGAGAAATAAGCTGATACACTAGATATTCCTTGCGATAGAGTCGCAATTTCCTTATGCAGAAAGAAAATTCTAGATCCATCGACCTTATCATACTTATCCTTCAGATCTGTCCATACTTTGTGCGCATTTGACTTATACACAATACCACTAAGTAATTCCTTGCTTATAGCATTCATAATCCAAGATAAAACTATTGCGTTGCATTTTTTCCAAAGTTCATGTAATGATCGATCAAATTTATCTTTAGTACATCGTCCATCAACAAAACCTAATTTGCTCTTGCCTATCAATCCTATTTTCATAGATCTACTCCATATCGCATAATTCTCATTTTCAGTTAGCTGAATTGAAATCAATGAACTATCTGGAGTGTCGCTTGGATATAAAGGATGATGATGATCGATAGTTGCAGCAGCTGTGTTCGTGCTCGCTTCAGCTGTAGCTTCATCTCCGATCGCCATGTCTATCAGCTTCAATTGCCACTTACAAAAGCAATTCTCAGTCGCTAATTGCGAAGGGGAAAGGAAGAAAAAATTGTGCCCTAACTGAATCGATTTGAGAAGAAAAGTCACAATCGATCTACGACAAAATTGCCGGAGAAGAAGAAGTTGTTGAAAACAAGTAAATGCAGTGAACGTGTATCTATTATTCCTGCTCTGATACCATGATGAAATACGTGAGCACCGGAGAAGGCATCAATGGCGGAAACAGAGAAAGAAGGTTCTAGAGAATTTCAGTGAAGTGGAGAAGAAGAAATGATTCTATTATTGAAGCTACTAATTACAGTACACTGATAGTGTATGTATACATACTCCAACTAACACTACTGCTTTAACAACCTCTCTTCACTAAGCTACCCAATCTAATAATTAATTACAACTAACTAATTTGTTTAATCGCCTAAATGCCTACACGTGATAGGCACGTGACTACCCCTTTCTTTAACAATTTTCCCATGCAAAAATATTGAGTGTAGGTTTTAAAGCTACTTAAGATAGTAAAGTAGAAAAGTTCCTACAATTGTAAAGAGCAAATGTTCTACAGGTGTTACTGTGCAGACAAGTGTTTTTGGCGTTCTTATATGCTAGCTAATTTCTTTACAAACTTTGCTGTTTTTTGAGGTTTATCTAAAGAACATGTCACGTGTAAACAAGGCACCTAATGTGTGATGACTCATCAGGCACATTGGTGCCACCTTGGCCAAGCTTAATTCCATGTGGTAATCCATAAAAAAATCTTTATCCACATAATTAAAAATTGTCCTAAATTACTTCAAATACTATTCATTTTGCATACACTTTATATATTATATTATAATATATTTTACTATTATGGTCATGCGGTACCATACAAAATAAATAAATACACTTCTTATTTCATTAAAATATTCATGTTAAAAAATGCACATATTTTCCTCTAACTTTTAATTTTCCTAATCTCATATAAAGAGTAAAATTTTCGTACACTTAGTTCTAAAAATAGTAGAAAGATAACCTTCTTTTCTTGTAAAAAAAAAATTAATTCATATCTTTACAATAAAGAAAATCTCATGAACTTTATTAAATTATTATGTGTATAATTTATCATATCCGAAAATAGTAATAATGGTAACTATCCAAAATTATACTTATAAAATTTTTACTAAAATACTTCACTTAAAAGAAAATACCACACTAATTAACATAACATCTAATGGTATCAAAGTTGTTAAACTTTCGGGGTCTATAATAACTCTAAACGCAAAATCAAAATTACTCATGAACTTATTCATAACATAACTTAATCATCAAACTAACAGAAGTTATCAATAGAATCACTTGAAAGTTTTCATCTTATAGTTATACTACTAAACTAGTCAGATCTAATAAAATATTTGAACTTGAATTTTCAGCTTCTATCAAATGTGAATCAATTTCCTCCAAGTTATCAGTAGTTTTTTTGTTAATTAATGATATTTTGTAAATGTATATAAAGCTCTAAGACAATGGGTCAAAAAATACAAAGTGTGCAAAGCCTCTATCTTTTCTAACATGAAACCTACATCATTTACAAATTAATGTCCATGTTGCAACAAAAAGCTAGCAAAGAAACACGCTTGTCTTTCATGCTATGTATGTTTCTAAGTTTGCTTTCAAAGATTCTAATGTTTCTCTCTAAAAAATTTGCTTCTGGGATGTAAAACTGGTTTCCATAATACTGGTATAGTTCACACCAATTTGTCACGATCCGGATTTCCACCCTCGAAGACCATCCACATAGGCACACAAACTCGACCTTGCAATCTCAAAACTCCATCATCACCTAGGGTAACTTGCTTGGCACCTCCATGTTGCACCGTGTCTCTAAGGACACACAAATGGAGATCATCCTAGAATATTCCTCATGCACCTCAAACTTGAAGAATTCTAAATCAACATCATTGTGTAGCTTATAAACTGATGGATGATAGGTATGAACATCGGGAGCAAATAGCCAGGGTCACTTGCATGTCATATAGACAACATATAGTCACAGATTTTAATCGAACATAAAATCGATACTTATCTCTTGAAGTGTGACCGCGATCGTGAGAAGCCTCCAAGTAAGAGCGAAACCGTCCACGAGATCATCCTCCAGTTCCACAGTCTTCAGCTGTGTGACCCGAATAATGACCGGAATAAGCGAAACTCGTGTGGGCGAGTTTCTTCTAGGAAAACTGTATAGTAAAAACCATAGCCTCCTTATGGAATAAGACCGCTTTATATAGCCACATATTTTAGGGTTTAAAGCATTTTCCTAAATTTGTTGGGTCTTACTTTTCCACCAAAAAATATAATTCCATTTAATTCCTAATTATTCAGTCACAGCAGGACCGCAGTATTTAATTAACGAGGCTTCCCATTATGGACTTAATTCGAAATATCCGAATTAATACTACCATAATAAATTATAAATTATTCCACTAAAAATTCGTAACTGCACTCCTGAGTTCGATTTCGAAATTCTTCCATTAAATGTTATTTAACTCCCCATTTTAAGATTCAAATACTAATCGAATAAATTAAATTACTGACAATTTAATTCATTGATTATTTCCTTTAGACCTTCGCTTAACTTATTTCATGTGACGGACAAAATCCACCTGCAGGTTTTACACATGAAAACTTATAAGCTTTCATAAAGGTGTATCATCAATCTCTAGACCGAGACATGGATTCCATCAACTAATTATTATTTCGCCAATGTATATCATCATTGTCCAATTTACCAGGCATATTGATCCACAAAAGAATCTTGCCTTTTAGTAAATCAAAATAATAAATACTATACACAACTAATAATAATTATATCAAGATTAAGAGTATAAGTACATTTAATGGCTAGAGAATTTATTTAATGAAGTCAATATAAAATACTTATCTCTACTTGGTCCGTTCAATACATACAAAATGTACTAGCACAAGAAGTCGGAATTAAACCATTCTCATAATCAAGATAAATTATATTTAATCTTGTGCTACAATCATTCCTGATGGTCTGTCCTATTCCATCCCTAGATTGTAAACATGATCTTTATACTTATAAGAACCGATGATTTAATCTTCCGTGTATAAGCTAAACTCTATACACTAAATCATCTACTATAAGTAACGGACACAAACGAATATATGATCTATTTAAAACTTTGTTAAATTTAAATAAATAATTATTCCATAATAAATACTATATCCAAACCAAAATCCATGATTAATAATATATATCCTAACAATCTCCCACTTAAAGCTTTAACCATGACAATTATTAGAATATACTAATATCTAAATGCATGGTTAATAGTATATACCCTGACAATAAACATCACTAAAAATAAAGGGCAGCTCCAATTCATAAATATGCATGAAAAATGGTCCAGAAAATAAAGAGTTACAAATTAGATACTGTAAAGTTGCATAGTTATATACATGATAGGATAGAGATGTTCCACTATTGGATTTATTGCAAGACTTTTACCAAACTAAATAAAGATCATCCTTTAGTCCATTGGTTGCTTCAGCGATCATGAAAAACAAGACAATGAGCCGCTGGAGAATGCATGCACCACATTTGCACAGCAAGAACATATGCATCTGAACGACTCATTCTAATCGAACGGCACATTTTTGCCTCGCCTAATATTAAAGTACGGAGTGTAACAATTCTTTTCGAAATTCACACAAACCCAAAGGAATTAATGTGCTACTTTACTTTTTCAAAAACAAAAACAACATCAAAATCTGAGCTCGAAAACTAAAAAGAAAATACTTTATTTTGACGAAAAATAAAAGTATCTTTTCTACAACATGAAAAGAATTACTCATTTTGTTGAATGAAAGAAATATTTTTTCTACATCAGGAAAAGAAATATTCTGTTAGTTGAAATGAGAAAATATTTTTTCTACATCAGAAAAAAAAAATACTTAGTTTATTGAAATAAAAGATAATAATTTTACTACATCATGAAAAGAATATACTCATTTTGTTGAAATAAAAAAAAGTACTCTATCTACTACATGAAAAGAAAGTACCCATAATAATAATTCTATTTAGGATGAATGGTTGGCGAGGTTGGGGTGGGTAGGGTGTGGTCGAGGGGAAGGGGTAAAGGGTTGGGGTGGGTGAGGGGGGGTTGGTGTGATGACCCAAAAGGTCATCTCGTAATTTAGAACCCAATTCGGGGTTCCGAGGCCTTCAAAACCTCATTTTCTTTTTTTTCGATTTACGTGCACAGTCCGAGCGCGTCTCCGAAAAACTTTTATGTGAAAATTTGAGAAAATATTAAGTTTTCCTTTAAAAGTTGATTTTAATTGACTTCGATTAATATTTTGAGTAAACGAACTCGGACCCGTAATTTGACGTCCCGGAGGGTCCGTACAAAAATATGAGAGTACGCCCGAAATCAAATTTCGATATAGCCCAAGAAATAAATTTTTGAAGAAAATTGTTAAACTGGAAATATATAGGTTTTAAGAATTTGTGTAATAATTGATTTTATTGATACCGAGTCCGTATTGTGGTTCCAAAACTCGGTACAAGTCCGTTATGATATTTGTACCTTATCTGTAAAATTTGATGAGAAACGAGACTGATTTGATGTGATTCAGACCTTTGGTTGAGACAATAGAACTTTTGAACTTTCTTGAAAATCTTATGCAATTTGATGCTAAATTCGTAGTTCTAGGTATTATTTTGGCTATTTGATCGTGTGAGCAAGTCCGTATGATATTTTTGGACTTGTACGCATGTTTGGTTTGGAGCGCCGAGGGCTCGAGTAAATTTCGGATAGGCTACGGGGGGTGTTTTAAACTTAGAAAAATCTGATGTGTTTGCTGTTTTTGGTATGATGATACTTTGTGCTTCGTGTTCGCGAAGCAACTCTCACAAGCGCGGAGTGCAACCTGGGCTGGGAAGGGGATTGTTCACCATGAATGCGTAGCCATGGTCACGAACGTGGAGCACTGGCGGGCTGCTCTTCGCAAACGCGACTGGCATCACGCGAATGCGTAGAGTAAAATGGAGGTGGGCTGGGGAATCTTTGAGTTGTTCTTCGCGAACACGGTCCAAGGCCCGCGAACGAGATGCTCAGGGGGAAAGACCATTGTGAACGCGAACAACTCTTCGCGAACGCGAAGGCCATTCTAGCTGCAGTGTATCGCGAGCACGACAGGTTTCTCGAGAGCGCAAAGAAGACCTGTCCAATCTTTTAAAAACAGAACTAGAATCGGGATTGTATAAAAAACTCACAACTCTTTCATAAAAACTCGACCTAGGAGCGATTTTGAAGAGGGATTTCAACACCTATTCATAGGTTTGTGTTCTTCAAATCAATTCCTTCAATTTTCATCAACACCCATTAGATTTTTAGCCCTAAAGTTCGTTCTTTCACGATAGAATTAGGGATTTTAGGAATAATTGGAGATTTTGCAAATTTGGAAATTTAGACCTCGATTTGGGGTCGGATTCTGAAACTAATTACATATTTGGGCTCGTGAGTGAATGAATGAACGGGTTTTGGTCTGAACCTCGAGTTTTGACCAAGCGGGCTCAGTGTCAGTTTTTGACTTTTTGGGGAATTGTTGGAAAAATTGTAATTATGCATTGAAAATTGACTTCTTTAGCTATATTTGCTATTATTCAGTTAATTATGATTAGATACGAGTGGTTCGGAGGTGGAAACTAAGGAAAAAGTGGTGATTGAGGCTTGAGTTCGGCCGTGCAATCGAGGTAAGTGTTGTGGATAACCTTAGCTTGAGGGATTAGGTATTGTTGCCTTATTTGCTTTGTGATTAGCTGTTGAGTACGACATATAGGTGAGATGAAGAGTATTTATACGATGTTATCGGGTTATAGCATGCGAGTGAGTCTTATACTTGTGACTGTTGTATTTCTTTATACGTACTGTACATGCTAAAAATGGTTATTCTTCATGTTAAACAAGCCTTACTATGTTTTCCTGGTATTATATTGGTTAAGTATTGACTCAAGCTGAGATTTATATTGTGAAATTAAATACTGAAACGGGGTTGGTTATTGATGATTTCCTTGCTGGGTTGTTATTGTTCTGTTGTTTGGGTGAGAAAGAGTGTAAAGCACAAAGGGTGATGTCGTGCATGTCTTGTGAGTGAGTGATAAAGCACGAAGGGTGATGCCGTGCCATATTCTGTGAGTGTTAAAGTACGAAGGGTGATGTCGTACCGTATTCTGAGAGTGTTAATTCACGAAGGTTGATGTCGTGCCATATTACGAGAGAGTGAATGCACGAAGGGTGATGTCGTGCCATTTCTATTATTTCTTATGGTAAGGACGAGAGTAAAAGCAAGAAGGATAATGTCGTGCACTGGTTTGCTATGTTATTACTTTCGTTAGTGTAGAAGCATGTATTTACTGTGTCTGTTTACTGTTCTATTCAGGATTTGATGTTCCCCTCAGCATGTTTTCCCCTTCCCATTATTACCTGTTTAGCTTCCAATTGTTGTTATTCTCTCGTACATGATTTAAATGCACAGGTTCATGTTATTGTTGTTCCCTAGCCTCGTCACTATTTCGCCGAGGTTAGGCTTGGCACTTACAAGTACATGGGGTCGGTTGTATTGATACTGCACTCTGCACTTCTGTACAAATTTCGGCACCAGACCTCGTTGATCGGAGTAGGGTTGCTACCTTCAGTCCATCAGGAGACCCAAGGTAGATCTGCCGGCGTTCGCGGACCCTGGAGTCCCCTTCTGTCACAACCCATACCGATGGGCCGCGATGGGCACCCGGTACCTTACTCAACCGAACACCAACATAACGTATCTTTCTTATTATATCATCATATACACGTGACATACGAGCCTAATAGGCCAACATAATCATTTATAAACTCAAAACATAGGCCGACAAGGCCGTACAATCTTTAACGTACACGACATATGTCTACAAGCCTCTAAGAGTACATAAATATCATAAAGGTCGGGACAGAGTCCCGCTATACCAAACAATACGTGTCTAAATCATACCAGCCAAACAAGCAACTCCAAAGCAAATGGAGCGCACCAACATCTTCCGCTGAGCTGATAGCCTACTTGGAGGGCCGTCGACCTGTCTATCGTGACATGCGGGCATGAAACGCAGCGTTCCCAAGCAAAAGGGACGTCAGTACGAGTAATGTACCGAGTATGTAAGGCACATAGATAAATACATAAGAGACATGGAAGAAATATAGAGTACATGACTCAACTTGTAAGTCTGAATAACTTTGTAAATCATAAATTACTGTTAGCATCATGCATATGCGTATAAATGTCATGTCGTGCATAGGTACATGTTTCATAACATCATCAGCCTCTTAGGGCATCCCATCATATCATATTGGCCACTGTGGGGAAATCATCATCGTATATCAGCTGATCAGGTGGTGGTGCGTATATAACGCCATAACCTTTCCCATGTCCCATATACATATATATACATACATACGCATATCTAACTCCGTTTGAATCATATTTACATATATATATATATATATACATATATATATATACATACATACATATATATATATATATACATACATATATATATATATATATGCGTATATAACGCCGTTTGAATCATATTTCAGCCAATGTGGGCAACATCATCATCATATACCAGCTGATCAGGTGGTGGTGCGTATATAACACCGTAACATTTTCCATATCCCATATACATATATATATATATATATATATATATACACTTATATACGCGTATATAACACCATCTGGTCATGAGTCAATGCACATGAATGCAATGCATGAAAAGTAAGTTAATAAAATCTTTCGGAGCTTCATAAGACCATTTTGCCTTTGAGTAATATCATAAGGTAAACTCTTTTCAACTTTTATATTTTTTCGATACCCATGAACAGATGATAAAATATTATGACACACGAAATTCAAGAATATAGATATCTCTAATACTTCTTTGAATAGAGTCATTCATGGAATTTGTGCATTTGCACGTTTCGTTCGTATCGTATGGATCATGTCAAAAGAAAGAAGGGATAGCCTTAACTTACGGAAAACTCCATATAATATTTCGTTGGAAAACATTCGTTGATAGAACAAAATTTTTGCTTTTGATTCTTCGAACTTTTGAACGGATTTGTTTCTGACTTTGTGAAGCTTTTCTGGAACGAGAATTAAGCTTCTGCGTCTCTTGAATTTGAATGAAATGCTTTGGAAAGAAGCTCATGACTTCTAACGTTATCCTTTTATTAAAGTTAGTCTTCTAATCTTTCAAAGTAAGAAGGAAAACTTTTCTTGCTAATTGTAATCTTTACGCTACTACCATTATCCCAAAATGGATTGGACAACAACTCTTTTAGTTGTTTAATTCAAATACACTATAGGTAGCCACCTAGGATAGTTAACTACTTAGTCACTTATTTTTGTTAATTTAATGGCTGCCGCGTTTTTGGCAAGCTTATCTTATCCAAGACTTCAAATAATCCATCACCATTTATTAATTAACTAGATAATGTCCCGTTACCCGTTAATTAATTAATTACTGTGAAATTAAAAAAATTATTCCCACTTACTTAAAATATTACTCACTTTTTACATACCTTATACATCTTACTATCATAGCTATGTAATACCTTGTATGACATTAGTCCATAAATACCGAGTATTTTAGCTCGGGCCATATTTTATCCCAAAATGACGAACTTTGACAAAATTTATTTTCTTAGACTTGCTCCCCCTTTCACCTTCACGAATTTACTAATCACTTGTGAAATAGCATAATCCTTATAATCCCCAAATAATCTTTTCCTTGGACTGATGTCAATTACCTTACGATAAATTCAACATAAAATACCGCAGGGTGCAACACTATCGTAACTTATTACTGCAAAGCGTAACATCACCGCAATGTAATATTGCTGGGTGGAACACTGTCATAACTTAATACTACAGGACGTAACACCATCGTAATATATTACTGCAGAGCGTAACATTGTCGTAATATAATACTGCAGAACGTAATATTGACGTAATTATTGTAGGGTGTAATATCATTCCCCCCTTTGGAACATTCATCCTCGAATGTTGACTGATGCTCTTTTCATTTTCGTAACTTATAGCTCTTGTGAATACATTAATACTCTTCTTTCCATTCAAGCAATTGCTCTGTGAATAAATCCAAAGTCTAGGGTACTTCCCCTTTAGTCCTTTTGCTCATATCATGACCTGTGGTCGAAATCTTCCCAATCTTGCAACTTCTGTTACCTTCTGTCATACAGCCTGTTGACCCTGGCTTTGTAGGTGCACTTATGCGATTCATCTTTCCTTTTATCTTTCAGTCAATCTGTAGGCCTTACTTTGTATATATAAGGCTTAATACACTACTGAAAAAATTAGTCTACTGTAACGACCCGATCGATCGTTTTTAGAAATCATGCTCCGATATCCCATCAACTACTTTCTCTAAGTTCATTTCTGCTATTGTGGTTTGCCGGGACGTTCGGTATTAGGATTCGGAGTGTTTCGGGACACTTAGTCTCTAAATGAGAGTTTAAGAGTTGAAAAATGGTCCGTATTCAGCACAACGTGAAGACGACCTCGGAATGGAAATTTGATGGTTCCGTTAGCTCCGTTAGGTAATTTCGGGGCTGGGAGCGTGTTCGGAATGTATTTTGGATGTCTGTAGCTCATTTAGGCTTGAAATGCCAAAGTTTGAAATTTTTGAAGTTCCGGTCCGATAGTGAGTTTTTGATCCGAGGGTCGGTTTGGGATTCCGGAAGTTGTTGTAGCTTCTTCATGTCATTTTGGACGTGCGTGCAAATTTTTAGGTCAATCGGACGTGTTTGGGTTAGGTTTTGAAGCGAAAGTGAGTTTGGTTAAATTTTGAAGTTCTTAAGTTCTAATCATTGAGTAATTCGTGTTTCCGGCGTTGTTTTAGGTGATTTAAGGATTTGAACAAGTTTGAATGATGTTATAAGATATGTCCGTAGGTTTGGTTGGGGTCCCGGGGGCCTCGGATGTGTATCAGATGCCCAACGGGGCACTTTGTGTTGAAAAGAGTTGCAGGTTTTCTGCTGTTTCTGTTGCAAATTTTAACCCTCTGCGATCGCATGCCCATCCATGCGATCGCATAGTGTAAATTCTGAGGGGCCTGTTTTCCTTCTATGCGATCGCATAATGCCTCCTGCGATCGCACTGCTTTAACTTTTCATTCTCCGCGATCGCGACGTCCCTTTTGCGATCGCGACGTCCCTTCTGCGATCGCATAGAACAGTCTCCCAGGGCTCGAAATTTCTTCTACGCGATCGCATAGCTGTTCATGCGATCGCATTGAATTAAATCACTGGGCAGAATATAACTTCTCAAAAACGAGGGTTCTTCCATTTTTACAAAAACTCAAGCTAGAGAGCTCGGTTTG
>MU788502.1:0-22949 GCA_026770625.1 Nicotiana glauca
GTTTGAGATTTAGAAGAGTCGCCACCTAATGATTAAGTGCATTAGGACACTAAGAAATTAAAAGAAAGGAAGAACTAGAGAGCGGGTAAGGGCTTGAAATTATCTCGGGGGGAAGGTGTTAGGCACCCCCCAAGATCCACTAGTGTGATTCCCGGCCATGCTACAATTGTGACTTTAAAGCAAGCAAGCATACATGTCAATTTCACATAAAGACTGCAAGTAGGCATGTATAAAGGTTACTAAACATGCTGAAGTTATGAATAGGTGATTTCCTAGTTATTTAAAAAGAATGTCTAAATGCAGAAAAATGGGATCAAGTAATGAATATAAATAATCAAACAAAGGAGTGAGTGAGCAAAAATTTTTTAGAGGAAAAGAACAGTGCAGAAAATTAAGGAGGAATTTTAATTACATAAGGGAAATGAGGGTCCTAGGTTTGTAAAATACATGGATCATCCACACAACACTTGGTAACCAATTGTACGCATGATGTTATCGCGTGATCATCATCTCCATGTCCACCCTTTCCTACCCTGTTAAGGTATTAAAGCGCGGAATAGTATCGTTACTTATTGCATGTTATTACCCGTCCTCATCCTATCAGTCCTAGAGGCATTTGGGACTACTAGTCCTAAAAGGAAGGGAATTGGGGCTTTTTAGAAGTTTGAAAACGGTAAAAATCTAGGTGACAAACAAAACATGTAATCAAGTAGGAGAGAAGCAAACAGCAGTTAAGGCTCAAACAAGCCTCCTCACTCAAAGGCAAATACATAGCATGACTTCAAATACTGGTTATGGTCTTAATTAAATAAGGCATAGGGTAGGCTGATTCATCACATACTTTTTAGATGAGGAGTCCGAATTAGCCTTGTCTGGATGTAGTTTACCAGAATTGATGCAATTAATTACCTATTAGTTAGCCAAAGTGAGACCTATATATGCATGATATCTAACAAAGCACACTGATTATAAATGAGTATTACTGGTTTTATAAACAAAGATGATCCGCAGATTTTAAAACGTCTTTACGCCTGGGTTTTTTTTTTAGATGTGTAGATAAAATAGATGACCGATTCAGTTGGTTATTCCTATAGGCATGATGTCTAAATGTCATTGGTTTTGGGTGGTTACATAAATGTAAGAGTCCTATAGGCATGGTATCTAAAAATGAAGTTGATTATTATCGAGCCTATATTGTTTGCCTAATGTATATGCAGAAGTGCAGAAAAACTTAAGGTCATGATCTCTATATGCAGAACTTGGAGGAATGATTTCTAAGATGCAGAAGTAAATGACCTATAGACATGATTTCTAAGATGAGTGCAGAAGTAAATAAATGACCTATAGACATGATTTCTAAGATGAAAATGCAGAAGTAAGTAAATGACCTATAGACACGATTTCTACCCTTTGCATACATTCATCCCCATCCCTTTTCACTAGCCATCCCAATAGTTATTATAACATTATTACATACCCAAATGAATCAGAACAGAAAAGTAAATTACATCAGAAGTTCCAGCTACATCCAAACAGCCTAATTCAGACTCAAAGTCCAATAATATGAGATAAACCAACTTTCAGGTTCAAACTTCCAAAAGCCTTTCTCGTCCTTTGGGTGTGTCAAAGTTCCAAGGAGCTTCTAGAACTCCAGGCAATGCTTACACCCAATTTCAATGTAGAATTAAGAACATAGTGAAGTATGGAATTGCCAGCCCTCAAATGTCCCAGTTCAGAGGGAACTCAAGGTCCCCAAAGCAAAGCTCATAGAAGGGGGCAGAACTTAAAAATCTAAGAATAAATGTAAGTGCATAGGGGAAGAATTGGGAGAGTAATGGCAGGCTAGTGGCCAAGCCTAGCAATTAGGAATGCTGGCACACCCCTAACCAACCTGTTGGCCAAACTTAGGAGTTAGGATCCATTGTGGATCAGGTTATGGCCTGGGCAGCAATTTAGGTGTTGTCATGCCAAAACCTTAACTCAAGCACATATAAGGGAATAGGGGTCGGGATTCATGATAAAAGAGCAAGGAAGGAAAATAATTAGCACAAATCGTTGGACATAACCAGTAAAGTAAACAAGGATGCTAAAGCTGTGAAGTAAACACATAGAGGTGAGGCAAAAAATTAAATAAAAGACATACCAGTTTCAAAGAAAATAAATAAAAAAGCAGTAGTCTTGAGAGAGAGCCTAGTTGCAAACAAAGTGATTCCAAAAGATCCAAAGCAAAGCAGAGTGTTGATTTTAAAACAATAGTGTAGGAGAGTATTGCAATTGGAAGTGTTTTTATTCTTATGTATCTGTGATGTGCAATGTATCAGTTGTGTAATGCAAAAGAGAATGAGGGTACTTATAGTACTGAAGACGAGTAAACAAACAAGGTAACAACCAATAATCCCACAATAATTATGGAACTGGGTATCAATCATAATCAAAAATCAGCATAAGGACTCCCCTTTAATTAAGGAATCAAAGTCAAACGGTAATAAGCAATAGCTCTGTAAGGACATGAGTGGATAATTCCGGATTTGATCCAAAAAACATAGGGCGGATTATTTAAAAGGAAAGAAATCATAAGGCATAATATGATCACATAAGGAAACAGAATAGCATGAGGTATACAATAAAGACTAGGTACGTGATACTTAATTAAGGAAATATGTCAGACAAATCAACAACATATTTGTGCACATATATAGGGCAGAATACTACTTTAATTTTGGAAAATAGTCACAAAATAGTGAACGAGTTTGAAAACCTATGGGATCAGTACTAATTGAGGAAAGTATCACACAAATTAAGGAGGCAATTCGAAATTAATTCCAAATTATAAGGAAAATATACAAAATCACAATTTTTTAAGGCAAGTATCACAGTCTTAAAGTGAACTTGTAAGAATCAGTATAAAATCACCATGTAAACAATCAATAGGACGACTAGTCAAGTTATTAAACGATACATAGCCCTTATTGAACAATATCAAAGAAACCCTAAGCAGAGAACATAGAACAGTAGGGGACTGAAACACTAGCAACAAAATTAAAGCAAAGAGCACAAGACTCAAAGAAGAATCCAGAAGAACATATAGGCAAGCAAAAGCGACAAAACAATACGAATATAAACCCTAAAGCTAGGGTTTAATCAGAATAGTGAGACTTAAGCAAAAATGATTTAGAAATCGTACTGAGAATCATAGATTAGTACTTAAAATCAGAAGATAAAGTATTTTCAAAAAGGGGTTAAGAAACCCTATTTTCAAAAGGAACAAAAATGTTCAAAACTTGAATAATCGTAAAGATCGAGTAGAAAATAGTTCAAAACATAAAGGTATGAGTTAAAAATCATTAAAATACAGAGATTTAAGAGGTTTGGGTGGAGATTAGGGTTTCATAAGAAACCAGAGAGAGGAGTAAGAAAACCTGGCTGTGAAACTTAAGAACAATGGTATTTATAGCACCATCAAGCCCAAAAACCATCGGAGAAAGGCCGGAAACAACCCCAGGCAAGGCTTCAGTGACCGTCTGGCATGGTGAAGGCCCATGAGGTCTCAGGGACGAAGGGAACCGATGATATGAGGCTTCAAGGCGGCTAGTGGTCGAAAGGGGTGAGGCTAGAGGTGGCTGGAGAGATGGTAAAGGCCATCGGAGAAGAAGAACCAGAAGGTTCTAGAGAGAAGGAGGAGAGGAAGAGACGGAGAGAGAGAGAGAGAGACCGGTCTCGAAAATGAGGGGTCAGGGGGGTAGTTGGGAGGGTTTAATTATGGTAAGAATTATATGGGTCGTTGATCTTGTTTGATCAACGGCTCAGATCGAGTGGGGGTTGGGCTGGTTAAATTAATTGGGTCGTGGGTCGGGCAATTTAGGAACTGGGTTGGTTTAATTTTGGGCGGAATTGGGGTTAAATTGAGGTTAAAATTAAAAGGAAATAGGGCTACAATTGAAATAAAAACGGGCTTGATGTTAAATGGCCAATTTTCCCCTTTTTATTTTATAAAATAGAAATTAATGATTTTAGAACCAAATCAAAAGCATTGAACTACTTAATAATATATAAATATTAATCAAAAAATACTGAAAATAATTTTATAATTGTAAAATGTTGTTAATCGTAAAATAGGCTATAATTACAATTATATGCAATTTAGCTTTAAAAATATCAAATAAATTCGTAAAATTATGAAAAAAATTACTTTAATTATATCTTGGTGTAAATATGAGGATAAAAATAAGTTTATCAATAATTTTTTGGGAATAATTACTGATTTTGTATTGACAAAATAGGCAATAAATCAATTTTAAAATCTTCAAAAATTAGGAAAAAAATATCAAAATTCTTGGGCATGCTTACACATGCATACACATGCTATTTTGAAAGTGTTTTGAGTGTTAAAATACATAGGGAAAAATTGGGTATCAACAGCTACCCCTCTTTACCCGGGAAGGATGAAAGAGTTGTCGGGTAAAGATATGATGGCCAATTTTGACCGAATGGAATGATTGAAGAATTTTGACCAAGCTCTGGTCTCTGAGCTGCCTACATATCCCTGGTCTTACAGGAATCAGGCCATGTGTAGTTCAGGATCCATTAGCAGACTATTGCCGATGGAGATTTCGAAATATGGACGTGATGTTCAGGTTGAGAAGGATGGTCGGAGTTTAATAGGCTGTGGGAACTGGAGAGGGATCGCTCCTAATGAGACGGTCGTTGCTATCCGGTGTACTTGCAAATGAATAATACCAACATACATTGTGCATAAATTTAAACGTGATGCAAGTTCCCATTGGGCCATGAATGATGTCTTTGGACAGGTAGGATGACGTCCTCAGACCATGACGTCCTGGACCATGAAGCATATAATAAAGGATTCGTAGGCTATTAAATGATGTTCTCTGGCTATAAGAATTATGCCTCCGAACTATGACGCATTTGAATAATGATATGCAAAAGATAAAAATAGGGTCCTCAGTCTATGGCATGGCGTTCTCGGGCTATGAAGATAGTGCCTCTGAACAATGATGCCTTTGGACAATTTGGCAATCTTTCAGCCCATAAAATGCGGGATTTGGATGAGGTGGCGATATTTCATCCAATGCAAGACGTAAATGAACGGTGGCGGTATTTCAGCCATAAATAATAAAGTGGCGATGTTTCAACCAGCAGACGCAAATAAATAAAAAATGGCAATATTTCAGTCGATGCATGATTTGAATAGAGGTGGCGATATTTCAGTTGATGCGGGATTTAAATAAAAGTGGCGATATTTCAGCCGACACAGGATGTAAATAAAAGTGGTGATATTTCAGCCGGTGCAGGATGTAAATAAAGGTGGCGATATTTCAGCCATGCAGATGGAGGTAGAGTTTAACCTTGAAAGGCAGAATGGTGGCCTTATGCAATGCGGATGGAGACAGATCTTAGTCTCGAAAGGCAGAATGGTAGCCTTATGCAATGCGAAAAATGCAGATGGAGACAGAGCTTAGTCTCGGAAGACAGAATGGTAGCCTTATGCAATGCGAAAAATGCAGATGGAGACAGAGCTTAGTCTCGAAAGATAGAAAAGTAGCCTTATGTAGAGAAATGCATATGGAGACAGAGCTTAGTCTCAGAAGGCAGAAAGGTAACCTTATGAAATGCAGAGAAATGGAGACAGAGCTTAGTCTCGGAAGGCAGAAAGGTAGCCTTATGCAATGCAAAAAATAAAGGCGAATAGTAACGAAATCTCTTAGCTGATAGATGATAGTTGATAGCTGATTGCGTCATTATGGCTGCTGGGGACGCTGTATGCGAATAGCACTTGTAAGTAAGTGATGATTCTGAGAGTTTTATTCCTGAAAAGTACGGGTGTGTAAATATCTGATGATTTTTGCGACTTGGGTGCCTGCATCCAAAGAAAATTGTGAGTTTTGTAAAAAAAAAAAGGTGAAGGTTAGTTCGTCTCCCCGTGGACTTCGCTTGTCCTACTTGGCTCTTGTTTTCATTGGGGTAGCGTCGCTACACAAAGCAATTTGATAGTAATCATGCATGATTTAGTAAAAAATATGATGTAAATTGAAAATATTTTTCTTTTAAATGAATCAACGACTGCGACGTAGTTCAAGACATTGCAACCTCTTTTGCTCCGGAATTTTGAGGGTCCTCCTCAAAATTCTGCCCCAGTTTACTGGATTGGTGCCTCTGACGGCTCCGTGTTGGTGAATAGCTGAAGATCAACTTCGGAATTTTGAGAGTCCTCCTCAAAATTCTGCCCCAGTTTCCAATAGCGGGTGAAATGAAAATTTTATTGAATTGTGACCAAACCCATAAGGTTGCCTACGTATCCCCTCTTAAACGGGAATCAGGTCAGACGTAGTTCAAATTACATCATAAGGAAATCATAAATGGCTACATATAGTATCGCTTCACTGCATCTGAATTGATTGGTTTTTGCCAAACTTCTCCATCCATTTCTGCAAGTATGAGGGCTCCTTCTGTTAGAACCCGATGAACCATGTATGGACCCTGTCAATTGGGAGAGAACTTCCCTTTGGCTTCATCTTGATGTGGAAAAATCTTCTTTAACACCAGTTGCCCTAGTGTGAATCGTCTTGGCCTGACTCTCTTGTTGAAGGCTCTGGTAATTCTGTTCTGATAAAGCTGACCATGGCAAACTACATTAATTCTCTTACCATCTATGAGGGCTAATTGTTCGTAACAACTATTTACCCATTCTGCATCATTGATACATGCTTCCTATATGATTCTCAGGGAGGGAATCTCTACTTCGGCAGGAATGACTTCCTGTGTACCATAAACCAACATGTAGGGAGGTGCCCCGGTTGATGTGCGAAATGTGGTGCGGTACCCCAATAAAGCGAATGATAGCTTCTCGTGCCACTGCTTATGCTTTTCTACTATATTCCTCAGCATCTTCTTGATGTTCTTGTTGGCCGCTTCTATAGCTCCATTCACCTAAGGTCTGTAGGCTGTATAATTCCTGTGTTTGATTTTGAATGTTTCACACATTGCTTTCATCAGGTCACTGTTGAGATTGGAACCATTATCAGTGATGATTGATTCCGGGATTCCGAATCGACAAACGATACGGTCGGGGACCTGCCACGAGTTTCTTAGTCACTACCTTGTATGATGCTGCTTCAACCCATTTGGTGAAATAATCAATTACCACTAGAATGAACCTGTGTCTGTTTGATGCGGCAGGCTCGATAGGTCCGATGACATCCATTCCCCAAGAGGCGAATGGCCATGGCGAGCTTGTTGTATTAAGCTCATTAGGAGGCACCTTTATCATATTTACATGTATCTGACAGCGATGGCACTTTCGGACGTACTGGATGCAGTCCGTCTCCATAGTCATCCAAAAATAACCAGCTCGGAGTATTTTCTTGGCTAAGACAAAACTGTTCATATGTGGGCTGCAGGTCCCTGCATGAATTTCTTTCAATATCCTGGATGCTTCCTTTGCATCGATATACCTTAGCAAACCCAAATTTGGAGTTCTCCTATACAGGATTCCTCTGCTGTGGAAGAAATTATTGGACAATCTTCGTAGTGTGCGCTTCTGAACAGTATTTGCAAGCTCCGGATATTCCCCCGTGGCTAAATATTCCTTGATGTCGTGGAACTAGGGCTTTCCATCTGCTTCTTCCTCGACATGAGCACAGTAAGCTGGCTGATTATGGATTTTCACAAGAATAGGGTCAATGAAATTTGTGTCCGGGTGCTGTATCATGGATGATAGGGTAGCCAATGCATCGGCGAACTCATTCTGGACTCTAGGGACATGCTGAAACTCTGTCTTTGTGAATCTCTTTCTTAGCTCCTGTACATGATGCAGATAAGGGAATATTTTGGAATTCTTGGTCGCCCATTCTTCTCAGGCCTGATGTATAAGTAGGTCTGAATCCCCAATTACTAGCAACTCCTGAACGTTCATGTCAATAGCCAGCTTGAGCCCTAAGATGTAGGCTTCGTATTCGTCCATGTTGTTGGTGCATGGGAATCTGAGCTTCGCAGACACCGGATAATGCTGACCAATTTCTAATATTAGGACTGCTCCTATGCCAACTCCTTTGAAGTTTACTGCTCCGTTGAAAAACATTCTCCAACCGTCATAGGATTCTGCAAATGACTTCTCCTATGAAAGATACCTCTTCGTCAGGAAAATACATCTTTAGAGGCTCGTATTCTCCATCCACAGGGTTTTCAGCGAGGTGATATGCTAGTGCCTATCCTTTGATTGCTTTCCGAGTCACGTAGATGATGTCGAATTCACTCAGCAGGATTTGCCACTTGGCCAGCTTGCCAGTGGGCATGGGCTTCTAAAATATGTACTTTAGTGGATCAATTCTTGATATGAAATAAGTAGTGTAGGCACAGAAATAATGCCTCAACTTCTGAGCTACCCAAGTGAGAGCACAACAGGTGCGCTCTAATAGAGAATGCCGGGCCTTGTACGGGCTAAACTTCTTGCTGAGATAGTAAATGACTTGTTCTTTCCTCCCTGTTTCGTCATTTTGCCCAAGAACACAATCGAATGCTCCATCCAAAACTGCAAGGTAGAGCAACAAAGGTCTACCCGGCTCGGGCGGGACCAAACCTGGCGGTGTTGACAGGTATTCCTTGATTCTATCGAAGGCTTTCTGACAGTCATCAGTCCATTGGTAGCGGCGTCTTTCTTCAACATCTTAAATATTGGCTCACAAATGACAGTGGACTGAGCTATGAACCGGCTGATGTAGTTGAGTTTCCCCAGGAAACTCATCACGTCCTTCTTATTCTTTGGTGATGGCAATTCTTGAATGGCCTAAACCTTTGATGGATCCAGTTCTATTCCTCGATGACTCACAATAAACCCAAGTAGTTTTTCGGCGAGAACCCCGAATGCACACTTGGCGGGGTTCAGCTTCAGATTGTACCTTCTCAGTCTGTTGAAGAACTTCCTCAGATCTTCCATGTCGTCAGTGGCTCTCTTGGATTTGATGATGATGTCATCTACATATACCTCGATCTCTTTGTGTACCATGTCATGGAAAATAGTAGTCATGGCCCTTATGTAGGTAGCCCCAGCATTCTTTAACCCAAATGGCATCATCTTGTAACAATACATTCCCCACGATGTAATAAAAGCTATTTTCTCCGCGTCTTTCTCATCCATATATATCTGATGATACCCAGCAAAACAATCGATGAATGAATGCATTTCATGCTTGGCACAGTTGTCAATTAAAATGTGTATGTTTGGCAAGGGGAAGTCGTCTTTCGGACTGGCCCGGTTGAGATCCTAGTAGTCGACACAGACTCTAACCTTCCCATCCTTCTTCGATACTAGCATAATATCGGCTAACCATCTTGGATACTCTACTACCCCGAGAACCTTAGCTTTGACTTGATTAGTGACTTCTTCCTTGATTTTCAAACTCATGTTAGGTTTGAACCTCCTGAGCTTTTGCTTTACCCGGGGAAATGTCGGATCGATTGGCAACTTGTGAGCTGCAATAGATGTACTGAGACCAGTCATATTATCATACGACCAGGCGAATATGTCCTCATATTCCCTTAGGAATTTCGTGTACTCCTCCTTTTCTGATGGTGACAAATGAACATTGATGCGCGTTTCTTTGACATTTTCTGTATCTCCCAAGTTAACAACCTCAGTCTTGTCCAAGTTAGACTTAGGTCTATTTTAGAAATCCTCAATCTCTTTTGGTATATCATCTTCTTCTAGGTCTATATCTGTTTGTTGTGTTGTCTCGTTGCAAGTCACAATCATTGGTTCATCAAGATAAGTAATAGTAATGCTGTGTAAATAAAGTAAACGATGAAAATTAATAAGAGCGAGATTTATGAGAATCTAAAATGCTTTGATAAATTTCATAATTGTTTTGAACATTGGTGCTCTTATTTCGAAATTAAAATGCAGAAAGAAAATAAGCTAGTAAAAATAAAGATGATGTATGGTGCTTTGTTCAGCCTTGCTACCCCAAAGCTTTTCGGGCCTTGGTGGTTCTGATGGACCAATTGTTGAGGCGTGCTCCTCGGCTCATGGCTTGTATGGAAAGGCCTTCCTGACGCAACAATCCATGTTATCATCTTTCAAAAACAAATTCCTCATTGCTGCCAGTGCTTCCTCTTCTTCTGACTCATATATGACATCGGCTAGCTGGAAAGTCTGCTCAAGGTGAGGTATTGGATGCTCCAGTAGATATTAGGGACTGCGCCATGGTGGCGACCGGTGGTTGAACTCCTCCCAAGTGTATTCATATCCCAAACCAAAAGTGGTACCATGTTTCTTCAGCTTGATAGGTTTGGTGATTCCCTGGAGGTTCTTACCGAGCCCCTTGCTAGGTTCATATCCGCTCCAATTCAGTATACTTTTAATCTTGTTATCCCACTATTTATCCTTGTCCACGGTGTTGACTCGCTCAATGTGATGGTAAGTTTCTCCGTCTATCTTCTTTCTTCCTCTGATTGCCGGGATAGTCTGGCGACTGTATATGGGATTGTTACCGTCACCGTGAATAATCACCTCTTGGTGATTCCATTCAAACTTCACTGCCTGGTGTATGGTTGATGCTATAGCCCCAGCAACATGAATCCAAGGTCATCCCAAAAGCAAGTTATAAGATGCTGGGACGTTTATTACTTGAAAGTAAACATCGAACCAAGTCGGTCCCATTTGTAGACACAAACTGATTTCCCCGATAGTGGACCTTTGGGAACCATCGAAAGCTTTGACATTGATGGCTCTATCCTTGATCTCATGAAGGTCTTCCCCAATGTTCTAAGAGTCACCAATGGACAAATATTGAGGTTGGACCCTCCGTCAATCAGAATTCTAGTGATGAAATGATCCTCACACTGCACAGTGATTTTCAATGCTTTATTGTGGCTCAACCCTTCCGGTGGTAGCTCATCTTCATGGAAAGTGATTTTGTGACTCTCCAATACTTGCCCTACCATGTTCTCCATTTATCCTCCAGTTATGTTGTTGGGTACATATGCCTCACTCAGTATCTTCAACAAGGTATTCTTATGTGCATCGGAGCTTTGCAGAAGAGCTAGGATGGAGATCTGTACCAGTGTTTTATTCAGTTGATCAACGACTGAGTACTCTTTTGATTGTATCTTCCTCCAGAGATCATCGGGTCCAGTTTCAATAGGCCATCCAGAGGCCTACTTTTTTGATTTAGCCAAATGTTTCAGAGTATAAACCCTGCCGATTCTCGCCATAACCTGCACCACAACTTCTTCTCCGGTTTTGGCTTTTCCTTTTCTCCTTGCCTCAGCCGTGTATCCCAGGGGATGGTCTTCATATGGAATGGTGCTATGGATGACATTGCTACCGGGATGGGTACCCTTGCTTTGGGAGGTAACACAGCAACCTCAAATGGCTCAGGTGCCTTTGGGGACCCAAACTCAACCTCAATTGGTCCTGGCGTCTTTGCGGAAAATGGTGTTTCAAGATCGAGCGGTAGGGACATGTTCACTTCAACGTTTTTAGAGGGCTGAATCTGGACTACAATTGGATTAAGTGGTACCGTTGGTTTCTTTGGTTTGTCACATTCAGCGATTAATCTGATCGACCCTTTGGGGTCCCAATCATCCTCTATCTCGATCATGTGAACGTCTCCACCTTTATGGTCAGGTAGAGGGTTATTGCGGACATTCGGAGCAGGCTCTTTTGCCACAATGATCTTATTGTCAATCAAATCCTGAATCTTGTCTTTCAGGGAGCGGCACTTATCAATGGTATGCCCTTTCATGCCGGAATGGTATGCACAGGTTTTGTTTGGGTAGATCCATTGGGAAAGGTTTTATGGAGTTATGGAAGGGATAGGGGTGACATAACAAGCAGCTTTAAGCCTTTCATACAGCTGGTCGATTGGTTCGGCAATGGCAGTATATTGTTTGGGAGGTTTGTGGTCGAAGTTTGGTTGGGGTCTAGGGAAATATTGGCGGGGTGGTTGATAGTGAGCTTGTTGGGTATTGTAGGCTTGGTAGACATGTGCAGGTTAGGAGTATCTGGGTGAAGTAGGCTGATATGTGAGAGGTGGAGATGATTGGTAAGTAGGTGGTGGAGCTTGGTAAGCGAGGGTGCTTGGTAATTTGAGGTAGGTTGATAGGTTTGGTATTTTATTGGGGATTTTGTTCTCTGTGCAACCATCACGGCACCCACATCCCTTTTCTTGGACGTGCCACCAGACTGTAAAGCCTTGTTGGTAGCGTGCAATGCTTTAAAGTTAGTGACCATACCACGTTTTATACCTTCCTCGATCCTCGATCCTCGATCCTCAATCCTCGATCCTCGATCCTCGCCCCTAGTTTGATGATGTCAGAAAATTTATGGCCTTCGATCAACATCAACCTCTCATAATACTGTGGGTCTTGAGCTCGAATGAAAAACATGTTCATTTGTTCTTCTTCTAAATCCAGCATGACCTTAGCGGCTTCTGATATCCAACGAGTAGCATATTCGCGGAATGTCTCCGTGGGTATATTCTTTAAGTTCTAGATGTAGAACACATCTGGTGCATTCTCCGTGTTGAATCTGAATCTGTCCATGAAATCGGATGCCATATTTACCCAATTCGACCACTTCTTTGGGTCTTGGCTAATGTACCAAGATAGGGCATCCCCTTTAAGACTTCTCATAAAGAGCTTCATGTGAATCTTTTCATCCTTTCCTACTCTGACCAATTTGTCGCAGTATGTCCTTAAGTGAACTTTGGGATCCTCGGTGCCGTCGAACATCTCGAACTTGGGAGGTTTGTATCCCTCGGGTAGTTCGACATCTGGTTGAATGCAAAGGTCTTCGTAATTCAGTCCGTCGATCCCCTTGCTTCCTTCAACACCCTAAACTCGGCTAGTCAGCTTCTTGAGTTCTGCGGCCAGATTCCTGATAAGAGAGTCTTTTTCATCAGACTCAAGTGTGCTCGAGGCGGGTTGAATGGGTTATGGTATGGTTTCCACATATATGGAGGTATTGTGGTGATGATCATTTGTGGAGTTTAGTGGTTCAGGGATGAGCAGTGGGGTGTTGCTTGAAGTGTGGCATGTGTTGCAGTGGTGATGGGGAGTGAGTTGGTTTTGTGGTTTCGGGATGTTTTGAGGAGGTGTGGGATTTTGAGTGTTGGGGAAGTTAACATCTGGGGTAGTGACGGAAAATGACAAGCTTTCCAAATTCCGAACTTGGTCAATTTCTTCCTGAAATTTCAACAACTTCTGTTCGAGCTGGGAGGCACTTTCCTTGGAAACCTGAATACCCTAGGGAACCTCCACCCTTTCAACTGAGTTCTCCTTCCTGATGTTGCTCAAATCTTCCATTTTTCCCTTGTTCTTGTTTTTTATAGGACTCTGAGGAGGAGGAGGTGGAGGGCCCTTGGATCTTGTAGAGTAAGATCACGATGCCAGAATGCACGAACTAACCTTTGGGAAGGGGAATAAAACAAAAAGTGAAAACAAAAAGGTAATAAGTTAGTGTGGGTTGTAAGAAAAAGAAGTTGCGATATTTAAACACATAATGCGAGAATATAATTCGTGTCCTAATTTGGGAGCCTCGTTATGCCCGAGGTAGGCCTAGCGACAAGTTGATTTGGAGAACTTATAATGCTAAAGGCCTCATTTTATTGATAAAAATAAGTCAAATCCCAAAAGGACACTAAAATAGCAGAAGATAAAATGTCACTAATGGTCGTTGGCCTTATTTTATTTAAAGCAAAAAGAAAAGAATCCTATCTATTTGGTCCTCGAAGTGGAACACAGATCTGCCGCCATCCCAGAATAGGGTTGCAGCCTCTATGAGTTTGTTGTTGGGTTGGATTTCCAAAAGAGAAGGCAAATTTCCCAAATATTTGTAGACGAGAGTCTGATCACTGGAGTAAAGGTCTTCCCACCAACTTAGCAACCTTGGGAGGATATTGGTTACCATGCCGAATCTGGGGACTTCGTGCCTCATTTTCTGCAAAACAAAGTGTTGGGTCCTTACTCCGCCCGACTCGACTATTTAAATATCAATAATTGGCATAAGCAGCATTTAGTTCTCCAAATAAATGCACATACGTGGTAGTGTCCGTTTGGGTTCCAGGAAACCCAGTGGACTTTGGATAAGGCTATCTTAAAGAGTCATTATGTGGACAGCATAACTGACTCGGCTAGGTTTGACAGTGATGCATGTACAATTGAACAGAGTAAGTTTTCTACGGGGTGTTATACCGGTACCCTTGAGCGGACAACTCAAGAGGGAAAGGCACGGAACCGTCGACTACACTGTTGATCGACTGGTTTTAGCACAAATTCACCTTTGCCAAATTTAGGGGGTGATAATATCGGAAGGGCGCAACCACTCATTACAAGCATTGCTATAGTATTTTGTTTGGCACAAGTGGAATATGATGTTGAATATGCAATTACAAGAATGAAACAAGTTGTCATGTATTTTCACGTTCATAAAGTAATGATTACAATAATTGCTCATAATTACAACAATACTGAAGGAAAGCGGTAAAAGAAAGCATTAAAGAAAAGAAACAAAGAGCCAAGTCAGTTTCGTAGTAGAAAAGATATAAAGACATTAAATAAAGGCAGTAAAGAAGCAGTAAAGTCACAAGCAACATGAAATGGTAAAATCCTAAAGAAATCCCCAGTAGAGTCGCCATGCTGTAGATGCCCCCTTTTTCTAAAGGCGAAATCGGGTTTGCGACATTTGGGCGGACAACTCTATTCCTTTTGGGAATTTGGGTTTGAGATTTAGAAGAGTCACCACCTAATGATTAAGTGCATTAGGACACTAAGAAATTAAAACAAAGGAAGAACCAGAGAAGGGCTAAGGGCTTGAAATTATCCCTGGGGGAAGGTGTTAGGCACCCCCCAAGATCCACTAGTGTGGTTCCCGGCCATGCTACAATTGTGACTTTAAAGCAAGCAAGCATACAAGTTAATTTCACATAAAGACTGCAAGTAGGTATGTATAAAGGTTACTAAACATGATGAAGTTATGAATAGGTGATTTCCTAGTTATTTAAAAAGAATGTCTAAATGCAAAAGAATAGGATCAAGTAATGAATATAAATAATCAAAAAAAGGAGTGAGTGAGCAAAAACTTTTTAGAGGAAAAGAACAGTGCGGAAAATTAAGGAGGAATTTTAATGACTGAAACGATATGCAAAATTTTAAAGAACTGAAAATTGATAATAACGAAATTACGTAAGGGAAAAGCGGGTCCTAGGTTTGTAAAATACATGGATCATCCACGCAACACCTGGTAACCAATTGTACGCATGATGTTATCGCGTGATCATCATCTCCATGTATACCCTTTCCCACCCCAATAAGGTATTAAAGCGCGGAATAGTATCGTTACTTATTGCATGCTATTACCCGTCTCGATCCTATCAGTCCCGAAGGCATTTGGGACTACTAGTCCTAAAAGGAAGTGAATTGGGGCTTTTCAGAAGTTTGAAAAGGGTAAAAATCTAGGCAACAAACAAAACAGGTAATCAAGTAGGAGAGAAGCAAACAACAGCTAAGGCTCAAACAGGCCTCCTCATTCAAAGGCAAATACATAGCATGACTTCAAATACTGGTTATGGTCTTAATTAAATAAGGCATAGGGTAGGTTGATTCATCACATATTTTTTAGATGAGGAGTCTGAATTAGCCTTGTCTAGATGTAGTTTATCAGAATTGATGCAATTAATTACCTATTAGTTGGCCTAAGTGAGACCTATATATGCACTAACAAAGCGCACTGATTTTAAATGAGGATTATTGGTTTTATAAACAAAGATGATCCGCATATTTTAAAACGGCTTTACGCTTGGTCTTTTCTTAAATGTGTAGATAAAATAGACGACCGATTCAATTGGTTATTCCTATAGACATGATGTCTAAGTGTCATTGGTTTTGGTGGTTACATAAATGCAAGAGTCCTATAGGCATGGTATCTAAAAATGAATTTATTATTATTGAGCATATACTGTTTGCCTAATGTATATGCAGAAGTGCAGAAAAATTAAGGTCATGATCTCTATATGCAAAACTTGGAGGCATGATTTCTAATATGCAGAAGTAAATGACCTATAGACATGATTTCTAAGATGAAAGTGCAAAAGTAAGTAAATGACCTATAGACATGATTTCTAAGATGAAAGTGCAGAAGTAAGTAAATGACCTATAGACACGATTTCTACCCTTTGCATACATTCATCCCCATCCCTTTTCACTAGCCATCCCAATAGTTATTACAACATTATTACAGACCCAAATGAATCAGAACAGAAAAGTGAATTACATCAGAAGTTCCAGCTACATCCAAACAGCCTAATCCAGACTCAAAGTCCAACAATATGAGATAAACCAACTTCCAGGGTCAAACTTCCAAAAGCCTTTCTCGTCCTTTAGGTGTGTCAAAGTTCCAAGGAGCTTCTAGAACTCGAGGCAGTGCTTACACCCAATTTCAATGCAGAATTAAGAACATAGTGCAGTGTGGAATTGCCAACCCTCAAATGTCCCAGTTCAGAGGGAACTCAAAGTTACCAAAGCAAGGCTCATAGGAGGGGGGCAGAACTTAAGAATCTAAGAATAAGTGTAAGTGCATAGGGGAAGAATTGGGAGGAGCCATGGCAGGCTAGTGGTCATGCCCAGCAATTGGGAATGCCGGCACACCCCTAACCAACCTGTTGGCCAAACTTAGGAGTTAGGATCCATTGTGGATCAGGTTATGGCCTGGGCAGCAATTTAGGTATTGTAAGGCCAAAACCTTAACACAACCACATAAAAGGGAATAGGGGTGGGGATTCATGATAAAAGAGCAAGGAAGGAAAATAATTAGCACAAATCATTGGACATAAGCAGTAAAGTGAACAAGAATGTTGAAGCTGTGAAGTACACAGATAGAGGTGAGGTAAAAAATTAAGTAAAAGACATACTAGTTTCGAAGAAAATAAATAAGAAAGAAGTAGTCTTGAGAAAGAGTCTAGTTGCAAACAAAGTGATTCCAAAAGATCCCAAGCAAAGCAGAGTGTTGATTTTAAAACAATAGGAGAGTATTGCAATTGGAAGTGTTTTTATTCTTTTGTATCTGTGATGTGCAATGTATCAGTTGTGTAATGCAAAAGAGAATGGGGGTACTTATAGTACTGAAGACGAGTAAACAAACAAGGTAACAATCAATAATCCCACAATAATTATGGAGCTGGGTATCAATCATAATCAAATTAGCATAAGGACTCCCCTTTAATTAAGGAATCAAAGTCAAACGGTAATAAGCAATTATTTAAAAGGAAAGAAATCATAAGGCATAATATGATCACATAAGGAAACAGAATAGCATGAGATATACAATAAAGACTAGGTATATGATACTTAATTAAGGAAATATATCAGACAAATCAACAACATATTTGTGCACATATATAGGGCAGAATACTTCTTTAATTCTGGAAAATAGTCATCAAATAGTGAACAAGTTTGAAAACTTATGGGATCAGTACTAATTGAGGAAACTATCACACAAATTAAGGAGGCAATTCAAAATCAATACCAAATTATAAGGAAAATACACAAAATCATAATTTTTTAAGGCAAGTATCACAGTCTTAAAGCGAACTTGTAAGAATCAGTATAAAATCACCATGTAAACAATCAATAGGACGAATAGTCAAGTTATTGAACGATACATAGCCCTTAGTGAACAATATCAAAGAAACCCTAAGCAGAGAAAACAGAACAGTAGGGGACTGAAACACTAGCAACAAAATTAAAGAAAAGAGCACACGACTCAAAGAAGAATCCAGAAGAACACACAGGCAAGTAAAAGCGATAAAACAATACGAATATAAACCCTAAAGCTAGGGTTTCATCCGAATAGTGAGACTTAAGCAAAAAATGATTTAGAAATCATACCGAGAATCATAGCTAAGTACTTAAAATCAGAAGATAAAATATTTTCGAAAAGGGGTTAAGAAACCCTATTTTCAAAAGGAACAAAAATGTTCAAAACATGAATAATCATAAAGATCGAGTAGAAAATAGTTCAAAACATAAAGGTATAAGTTAAAAATCATTAAAATACAGAGATTTAAGAGGTTTGGGTCAAGATTAGGGTTTCATAAGAAACCAGAGAGAGGAGTAAGAAAACCTAGCTGTGAAACTTAAGAACAATGGTGTTTATAGCACCATCAAGCCCAAAACCCATCGGAGAAAGGTCGGAAATAACCCCAGGCAAGGCTTCAGTGACCGTCTGGCATGGTGAAGACCCATGAGGTCTCAGGGATGAAGGGAACCAATGATATGAGGCTTCAAGGCAGCTGGTAGTCGAAAGGGGTGAGGCTAGAGGTGGCCGGAGAGATGGTGAAGGACATCGGAGAAGAAGAACTAGAAGGTTCAAGAAAGAGGGAGGAGAGAAAGAGATGGATAGAGAGAGAGAGAGACCGGTCTCGAAAATGAGGGGTCAGGGGGTAGTTGGGAGGGTTTAATTATGGTAAGAATTATATGGGTCGTTGATCTTATTTGATCAATGGCTCAGATCGAGTGGGGGTTGGGCTGGGTAAATTAATTGGGTCGTGGGTCGGGTGATTTTGGAACTGGGTAGGTTTAATTTTGGGCAGAATTGGGGTTAAATTGAGGTTACAATTGAAAGGAAATGGGGCTACAATTGAAATAAAAACGGACTTGATGTTAAATGGCCAATTTTCTCCTTTTTATTTTATAAAATAGCAATAATGATTTTAGAACCAAATTAAAAGCACTGAACTAATTAATAATATATAAATATTAATCCAAAAATACTGGAAATAATTTTATAATTGCCAAATATTGTTAATCGTAAAATAGGCTATAATGCAATTATATGCAATTTAGCTTTAAAAATATCAAATAAATTCGTAAAAATATACAAAAATTAATTTAATTATATTTTGGTATAAATATGAGGATAAAAATAAGTTAATCACAAAAAGGATAATATTTTGGAAATAATTATTGATTTTGTAATGCCAAAATGGGCTATAAATTGATTTTAAAATCTTTAAAAATTAGGGAAAAAATACCAAAATTCTTGGCATGCTTATTGTTACGCAACGCCTTCCTCGTGTTCTATGGAAGGGCAATGTAAGTCTAGGCAACCGATGTCAGTGCGGTTGCCATCCGCCAATGAGGTCCCCTCCGCACGCTAGACTAGATCGTCAGTGCCGTGCGGGAAAACCAATGTCACGAGAAATTGCGGAAGCTGAGAGTGAATTGGGTTTTGAATGATGATGCTTATTTTATTGATGAATGAAAGCTGATTACAAAAGATGCGGTGTCGAGGGGGAGAGACACCAGTACAGAGAAATGATTGCTTGGAAATGTTTGATTGCTTAGTCCCCCTAATAACGGTTAAAAAATAAAAACCAAAGTTACATGACTTGCCCTAAGAAATATGTAGAAGCACACTTAATGAAAATGAAGTAAACTAGCCTAAAACAATACAATGAAAAGGACTTAGTTTATTACAATGTACGAACAAGTCCGATGGCAGCAACTTGGTCTTGCGGGACAGGGTCTGCGCGCGCGGTGCTGGTGACGCGCGCGACACTTGATATGTTTTCCTGAGGCTGGGCGCTAGTGAGGCATCAGGATCTGCGTGCGTGGCATTGTCAGTACGCGTGACGCTATTGTCATTGGCCACCTGATGGGCACTGGCGAGAGGCATCGGTGGGGCGACAAAGGCACATGCGCGCTTGTCGCTTGGCGCAGCCAAGACCACGGGGCCAACCATGGTGCTAGGCATTGTGAGGCTTGCTAGGCTGCCATGGGGCATGGCCAAGGGGTCATGGGGCATGTCTGGAAAGCAGCCCATGACATTCTCCCCCACCTGAGTTAGCACCATCCTCAGAGCCTTATTAGGATGATGATGATGATGATTGTTCTGATGGTTGATGGCTGGGAGGTCTGCGCCCCTCTATTTTGGGAGGTCTGCACCCCTCTATTCTGGGAGGTCTGCGCCACTCTGTTCTTTGATCTTGCTTTTGTAGCGAAGCAATGATGTCATGCGGCTGGCATGGAAGACTGGATGGATCTTCCACCATGATGGAGTTTTCACCTGGTATGCGGATTTCCCAATGCGTTTTTCAATGGCCAGGGGCCCAATGTATTTTTGTTGCAGGCGAGGGTCATGGGTCCTCTCTGCGAACAAGTATCGCTTTGGGATGCATAACATTACTTTGTCCCTTGTTTGATGATGGGCAAAGCAACGATTATGTTCGGTGAACCTTTTTGCCCACTCTTGGGCTCTGACGAGATAGCTCCGCACTATCTCCATGTTGTGCTCCCATTCACTCGAGAAGTTGGCAGATTGAGGCGATTTCGGCATGATGGATGCATTCCCTATTTGCGGAAGAAGTGGTTGCTATCAGGTAACAATTTCAAAAGGGGTTTTGTTTGTATGAAGGTCCTTTTGAGAGTTGAAACACAGTTGAGCAACATCCAATAACTTCACCCAATGCTTCTGTGATTCGGTTGCAAAGTTGCGGAGATATTCCTCCAGCATGTCATTGAACCTGTCTGCCTGCCATCTGATGATGGATGGATGTCTGAGTTGTGACTCAATATTGACCCAAAGCACCTAAAGAGATGGGTCCAAAAGTTTCTAGTGAAGCGTGAGTCGCGCTCACTAACAATGTGTTTGGGCATGCCCCAATGTTTGATGATATGCGAGAAGAAGAGTCTAGCTGCATCTTCTGTTGAGATGTTCTGTGGGGCTGCTATGAGGGTTGCATAGTTTGAGAATTGATCTATTACAACCATGATGGATGCAAGGTTACCGACTTGGGGCAATCATGTGATGAACCTGAGGGAAACACTTTCCTATGGTCTTTGCGGGACATGTGATGGCTGCATGGGTCCCTTCTGAGATGAGTGATCCGACTTGTCCTTGTGGCATGGCTGATAAGTCTTCACACGCTGATGAGCTCACCCATCTTTTGTGGCCAGGGACAAGATGGATGTTTGTTGTTATGAGGGGTAGCCGGAACCAGGGGTTCATGCTTGTCGACTACCTTCTCCAACTGCATGGCCGAGATGTTTCCAGTGGCCATCTTTATGGGAAAGCATGGTATGGTGCAGGGCTTGGCCCCGTTTTCTCCCATCATGAGGAGCATGTTGGCATATGGTACCGGAATGGTGTTGGTTTGCCTCATGAACTCCAAACCTACTATCATGTCGAAGTCATCTATGATTGCGATGCGCAGGTCGATTCTTCCTTTGTATGGGCCAAGTTTCACTGGGACATTTGTGGTTGTTCCATCCAATGTCTGGGGTGGCAAGTTGATGGCCTTGACGCGGCCTTTACTCTTCTTGATGACTAGACCAAGGCGCTCTACCTGTGTTGAATCCAAGTAGTTATTGGTAGCACCCGTGTCTATCAGTGCGTGAATGGGATGGCCATTCACTTTTAGCTCGACGAACATTAGGGCCCTCGCTTGCTTAGGAGGTCCTTCGTCCATCTTTTCTTTCCCCTTTTTCGTGGTTGGGGCTGAGATTGCTTAGGAGGACATGTATCGATCCCCGCTAAGACATGTGGGATAGAGCCAACAAATGCATTGAAGCCGCCTACCTGGTCTGCTTCTGATGTGCCTGAGACATCTGACTCATCATTTACAGTTTGATGAGCATTGATCTTTATGGTTGGTCATTCGTTGTTCCAATGTGCCCCGCCACAATGGAGGCATTCTGAGGGAGGCTTTCTCCCCTGATTATTATTGATGGATGCAGTGTTGTTGTTATTGGAGGGAGGAGTCTTAGTTTTGGATGCACTCCGATCTCCCTTACTTTTACTTGGGCCACCATGTCTGGGATGGTTCCCACTGAATCCCTCTCGGACAGGCGGCTGGGTCCTGTCATTCTAAGTTCCCAAATGATAATCGCCAAGGCATTCAGCAGCTTGAATGGCCTTGGGCAGGGTATTTACCTGTTGTCTCTATAGTTCCATATGGGCATGAGGTTTCAAACCTTCAATGAATGTGAAGAGTTTGTCCTTGTCCCCCGTGCCGCGTATGTTCAGTATGGGTGCGGAGAATTTGCGCACGCACACCCTCGCTGATCTGGTGTGGCGGAGCTCCCGTAGCTTTCTCCTTGCCTTGTACTCCACATTTTTGGGGAAGAACTGCAGGCGTATGGCTGCCTTCAATTCATCCCAGGTTTGTAGCGTATCTTCGCCGGCCTTGATGGCTTCGTATTTGACCCGCCACCAAAGTTTGGCATCGCCCTGAAGATACATGGCAGATGTTGCTACCTTTTTGGATTCCTCCAAATGGCCTATGGCATCGAAGTATTGTTCGACGTCGCGGAAAAAAAGATATCAAATTTCTACCAAGATAACTGGAAGTTCCAACTAATAAGAAGCCTAATGAACCTAAAAAAANCTCTTATTCGGTCACCGAGAAGTCGGACGACTCTTCAGTAACTCAGGGTGATCCGACCCCTTCGACGCTTTTTTCGTTGTATACCCCCTCCATCCTTCGGAAGTGGAAGATTTTTTATTTGAGTTCATAATAACTAGCAGGTTTCATTAATGAAAAGAAAAGCGTAGGCCCGCCATCTGCTAGCATTGTGGTTTTCCATCGATTCTTTATCAATGGCCCACCCTTGCTTTGAACCTTGTCCGATGAAAGTCAGGATGAAACCTGCTTTCATTCAAAACCAACTCACTCTAAGGAAAGGAGAGCTTTGCGAAAGTTTAAAAAGGAATTGAGTGAGCTCTCGCCTAAGAGAAGAGTTTAATAAAGCGGAGAGGGATTTTCCGACAACAAAAAAAGCTTTTCTCCCCAACCGAGTTGATAGACCACCTTATGGCCGATGTGATTACCAGCCAAAGGGCAAATCATGAAATAGCAATAGAACTTTTCCAGACATTTGTAATTCGTGGTCTAATTAGACAACATCTTGCTTCGAACATAGGAGTTGCTAAGAGT
>MU788502.1:23295-37481 GCA_026770625.1 Nicotiana glauca
TTCCGTTTCATGTGCACTAAAAAGGAAGGAAGACTGGTGCGACTATAGTAATGCCAAGCATACGAGCAAAGGACTCTACCTACCCCATACTGACGAATGAAAGAAGCTCATCGCGGATGATAGGACAAGCGATAGCGGTTCCATTCTTGCTCTTCCTATTCCATACCATAAACAGACACCTTTGATTCATCGACATTGGCACTAGAGACTCTACCCCCACCCGATTCTTCATCGATCTAGTGGCCAGTGAATCACTGATCAAAGAGCGAGCAACCGCCAGGTTTAATGATTTGGTGGGATCTACAGATGTAGTGGCTGGTGAACCGCTTCTTCTTCTTCCACGAAGATTCAGACAAAACCGAGCTTGGATGGAACTGAACAAAAGATGAAGTTTTCCACTTCTTTAGCATCCCGGGATCCGTCGTATGGTATGGGCTCTGGTATCTTAAGTTTATGTGAAATGGGGGTGAGATTTGCTGCACCCCTGATGTGGTTGTCGCCTCCTCGAAATAGGCTCTGTAAAGCAGCATTGATAACATTGAGCTGGCCTGTCAAGTCGTCTATGGTTTACTGTATGGAAGTTAGTCTGTCTGCCTCCTGTTGCCGATGGGCTAAATCGCCGGCACGCTCCTGTTGGAGGTCCTCAAATTTGCCATGAATATTGGCAGTTTCAATCGCTGCTGGTTGCCAGTCCTCCTCAGAGTCACGACTGATGTTTGCAATGTCATTTTCGGCCCGCCACATGCTGCGGTCCAGGTCGTCCAACCTTTGCACTAGGTTGGTGCTTAGATCAGGCACCGTGTCTACGATGGGTCATAATCGGTCAACCGTTTCTTATAGGGAGTCTAGTCGCTCCCCATGATTCACCATGGTCAGAAATGGTGATGATGGCAAATGTGTTCCCTCGTCCGATGTCGAGCCTAGGCTCTGATACCAATTGTTACGCAACGCCTTCCTGATGTTCTTTGGAAGGGCAACATAAGGCTAGGAAACTGATGTCAGTGCGGTTGTCGTCCGCCAATGAGGTCCCCTCCTTACGCTAGACTAGATCGCCAGTACCGTGTGGGAAAACCAATGTCACGAGCAATTGCGGAAGCTGAGAGTGAATTGGGTTTTGAATGATGATGCTGATTTTATTGACGAATGAAAGTTGATTACAAAAGATGTGGTGTCGAGGGGGATAGACACCAGTACAGAGAAATGATTGCTTGGAAATGTTTGATTGCTTAGTCCCCCCTAATAATGCTTAAAAAATAAAAACCAAAGTTACATGACTTGCCCTAAGAAAGTTGTAGAAGCACACTTAATGAAAATGAAGTAAACTAGCCTAAAACAATACAATGAAAAGGACTTAGTTTATTACAATGTACGAACAAGTCCGCTGGCAGCAACTTGGTCTTGCGGGACAGGGTTTGCGCGCGCGGTGCTGGTGGCGCGCGCGACACTTGATATGTTTGCCTGAGGCTGGGCACTGGTGAGGCATCAGGATCTGCGCGCGCGGCATTATCAGTGCACGCGGCGCTGTTGTCATTGGCCACCTAATGGGCACTGGCGAGAGGCATCAGTGGGGCGACAAAGGCACATGCGCGCTTGTCGCTTGGCGCAGCCAAGACCAAGGGGCCGACAATGGCGCTAGGCATTGTGAGGCTTGCTAGGCCGCCATGGGGCGTGCCAAGGGGTTATGGGGCGTGTCTGGAAAGCAGCCCATGACATTATACATGCATACACATGCTATTTTGAAAGTGTTTTGAGTGTAAAAATACATAGCGAAAAATTAAGTATCAACATATACGATAGAACTCATTTTTCATCATAGCTTCGGAACCACTATTAGGTTAACACTTCATCATATAAAACTTTCCACTTAACTCACTTCAGGAGGACCATAGCAACACACAGGTGAATTATCATGACCGTAGAATATGCAAATCTCTAGTTAGTGGTCTAAACCACCATAGCCCTTCCGGGATCCACCTCCACATAACAGGCCTCAACGGTAGAATACTTTCTGAATAACACTAACCACGGCGGCCGACATGCCTCGCACGCACCGTCACAATTCACTTGCATAACTTGATCACGACCAGCAACATGCCAATTCGACTATGGCTAACCAATCCCTCTTCTTCCAATTTGTCCTTGATTGCCATAAAAACAATGATAACCCCATTCAACACTTAACACACTCCATCCGCACTCTTCCCAAGTGACCCTGAATCACGAGACCATGCTGTCTCAAATCCCACGAACTAATTCGTACCTCCCAATTGCTATATCGCAAATCAAAACATCATAGACATGTTGTGCCTCTTCTCATAGGCTACCATCAAGCTTGATTCTTAACCGTACCTATAGGATCAAAATCATTAGGCATCATACTTTAACTTTTGAATTCACTAGGACCGCTGTTGAGAGCCACCCACTCTGACTTGGCCCTGAATATAATCAACTCCATGAGTCTTCTATAACATGAATACCCTCTTGGTGAAGCACCTGGCAGAATTACTTCCCTTGGACCCCGCATTTATACGAAGCATAAATCCCGAATCCTTTCCAAATCTGGACATGAGCTAATAAGGCCAACCATAGCATACCTTTAACAATCCATTTGCTCAAATTACAACCTAAGCTCTTTTACCGTGGCTAAAATAACCCATCAACATGCTAATAACCAGAAACTTCGCAATTAGTTAACCATGCAACCCAATCATAGGCAGTGGGGCTCTTCCACTTAGCTCGAAGCCACTATTACACAACTCTGGGGTTTGCCAGGATTCTTAATCTCTTATTGACATAACCTTGTGCAATGAACCGCCAACATTCTCGATATCTTACTATTGAAACCCCCTTTTATAATCTGAATCATCGACAACATTCGCACGACCGATCCCTTCACTGTATAACCAATATAATTCTTTGCAGAAGCCTCGCCAACCACGCGACCGCTAAATTGCTCACAAGGAATAACCCACCTGAGTCCGAGCTCACTTTCTAGTTGCACAAGTCCATTCACCCCTCGTGGATATCAATTAAATTTGCGGCAACATCCTCCCAATTCAAAGCTATGTTGTATCCTTCTTCTTTTCCGGCAGCTCCTTCCCGTTATATCAAATCTCCTGCCGCATAATAACCCATACTTCAAATTAAATCCATAGACCCCAATCACCAATCAATAATATTCTCAAATCACTCCAAACTCTCCTTAAGGTACGTGGTCATCCCACGGCAAGCCCATGTCCAACTCTGCCACTCTCCCACTTAGGCGGAACTCGTCCCCTTAATCGACTACTCGACCCTTGGCCTATTATACTCGGCCTTCTAGAAGTTTTAGCCACCACCTGACACCTCACACATGTCTTTACTCATCCTTTGTTGCTAAACTGCTGGCTTAAATAAAATCTATCTTCGTGGCACTTGAACCCACAATCGCTACTAACTTTACACCTTTCGGAAAATCATCCTTCTCATTCCATCGACATTAGAAACACTGATTCGACCCTGAACTACCACACCCTGCGATATCTGGCAGCCACATTTTCAATACTATTTCACAATAGCTTGCCCTGAAGGCAAATTGTAGAAGGTCATAACACCGGCGAACTTAGTACGTTCAATTAGGACAACAACACCCCACGATAGAAGAGAGCTCCACCATGCTCGCAAATACCAAGTCTCATTACTCCACCAGCCCACATCTGACTGTTCTTAGTCTGATTGTATTTCCCCTGCCGTGAATAAAATATTAAATCTCTAGATTATGCACTGAGTCAACCTCCCTTCAAGTCATTCATCGCCCCGACACGTAGGCAAATGTCCTACCATAATATCAATACTGCGAAACAATAGTTTATAGCATTATGGTAACTTGTGCCTAGTCTCAGATCCCTCGGAAGTACCGCTACTGGGCTGAAACAATAAAATATCATTCTATAAAGCGACGATAATAACCGATCAGCTATACCGGGAGAAACATCCCGTAGCACATCGGTAGTACCATTATAGTTCTTCAATTCTTGATTCATAAAAAGCGGTTCGCGTCGCGTAAGATTGTGTATGAATGAACTAAAAGCATACGCCCCCAAGGATCAAATCACACGATGCGGAATCAAGAAGGGAAGTACTCATAACAATCCTGCAGCCTCCCGAGGATAAGTATAGATGTCTCCATACCGATCCGCGAGACTCTACTAGACTTGCTCATGACTCGTGAGACCATAGGAACCTAGTGCTCTAATACCATGTTGCCACGACCCAAAATCGACTAAGGGTCGTGGTGGCGCCGGACACCACTGTCAGGCAAGCCAACTAAAATACTTAATTAGATTCCAATTTTAACAAAAAAAATTGAAAAATAAGATTTTCTTTCCAATTTCATGCGTAAAAAGGGATAACTGCTTCAATTCAAATTAGATAACGAGCAATTAATACAAAGTATTTCAAAATCCCTCCCAAAACCCGGTGTCACAAGTGTATGAGCAATTTCTAAGAAATAATATAATGCAACAACCGTCCGAAATACAATATTGGACAGGAAATAAATACAGATAACTGGAAAAGACTCAGCTGGTCACGTGTCGCCTCGAGAAGTGCAGCTCACCTATGTCTCCATATCAACCATGCTGCTACGCCCAGTAGGCAGCTAGAGTTACATATACATGTGCAACAAAAATGCACAGAAGTGTAGTATGAGTACAAAAACAACGTGTACTCAATGAGTATCCCGTCTAATCTCGAAGAAGTAGAGACGAGATGGTTGACTTCAACACTTGCTAGTGGTCCAATAATGATATATCCAATATATTCTAAATCGTGGATTCGTATGAACATGATTATAATTCGATAGGTTGAAGCAAATGAACAATTCCTTCTTTTATAGGAAATTTCCAAATTTCTTTTTTATCATTTATACAATTATTTTCAAGCCGGAAAAATGCTATAACAACTTTAATAAGTTTTAAGGCAAGCAATTACAAGCATTTCGCAAATCATGCCGAGGCGTACGACCCGCTCCAATAGAAAATAAATTGTGCACTGCCGAGGGTCGAACGTCGCGAATCATAGATGCATCTATTACCCCGCTCGCGAATTATCCATGCGACTTTGTCACCATAAATTAAACAATCACCCTACTCGTGAATCATGCATGCGACGCAAGTACACATAGAAATACATGCTCAGATAGCCAATTAAGAATTTATCGGGGAATATTTATTCCAATAAAAGCCACTTTCTCTTTCAACAATTTAAGAAAATAAGTTTAATCCTTTTGAAATTTATTTATTAATTCGATGTGGTTTAAACAATTCGAGTTGTCAATAAGTTTATAATTAATCCAAGCATAGCATGTTTTTGGGTCCTATACTACTAGCCAATAGCATAACGTAGACCCCACAAATAGGAGCACATAACCAATTAATTCACCTATGGAGATAATTCCCTCTTACAAGGTTAGAAAGGAGACTCACCTCGCTCCGAAGATCCATAACCGGCCTCCCACGCCCTTCTGAAACTCAAATCGATACAAAAAAAATGCTCCAAAACTAGCGAATAATCATACAAACCCATTAATATACGTTTAATTACTCATTATAGTCCAATTTATAACAATTCCTAACCCTGAATGAAAAGTTGACAAAATTGCCATCGGGCCACATGCCCGAATTCCAAAAATTTTCGAAGATAAAGTTTACCCATAGCTTCACGAACTCAAATATATAATTTTCTCTAAATTTCATACCCAAAATCGTGGTCAAAATCCAAGAATACTAATTTTCTAGGTTTTTCCTCAAACCCCAAGTTTTCTACCAATTTACGTGCTAAAATCCATACAAAATCAATATATTTAACTCAAGATAGGTGGGGTTAGCTTACCTTGTCGATGATGATGAAACACCCCACTTGAAGCTCTCCAAAATCGCCCACACCAAGAGAAAAATGGGTGAAATGGACTCAAACCCCGATTTTAAAACACCCTTCTGCCTCCAGCAATTTCCGCACCAGCGGTCCTATGACCGCTTCTGCGGTTCTGCAGGTGCAGCCACTCTACCGCATTTGCGGTCCTTCCCAGGTCCCCTTATTTCTGCGTCTGTGACTTCTTCACTGTAGGTGCGATCCTGCATCTGCAGAAATATAACCGCATCTGCGGTCCCTTCTCTTCTAGCCCAAAGCCGCATATGCGTCTCCTTTGGCCGCTTCTACGGCTCCGCACCTGTGGCCCAATTCTCGCAGGTGTGGTTATGACAGCAACCAGCTCAGCCTTGCAAAAATTCCATTTTCGATCCGTTAACCACCCGAATCCACCCGAGGCCCCTAAGACCCCAACCAATCATACCAACCAGTCCTAAAACACGTTACAGGCTTGCTTCGAGGCCTCAAATCACATTAAACAACGCTAAAATCATGAATCGACCTCCAATCCAAGCTCTATGAACTTTAGAATTTCAAATTTCTATTTTCGATGTTACAACCTATCAAATCACGTCCGATTGACCTCAAATTTTGCGGACAAGTCATGTTCGACATCACTGACCTACTCCAACTTCCGGAATCGGATTCCGGCCCCGATATCAAAAAGTCAACTTCCGGTCAAATTTCTATCTTTAGCCAAATGACTCCAAAATGACCTACGGGCCTCTGAATTCACTTTCGATCGTGCTCCCAACTCCATAATCACCATACGGATCTATTTACAGACTCGGAATCCCAAATGGATATCGATAACACTGAAATGCACTTGAAGCCAAACTTATGAAATTTCTCCCAAAATGCTAACTTCCACAATAGACACCAAAACGCTCTCGGGTCATCCAAAATCTGACCCGAACGTACACCCACATCCGAAATTATGATATGAAACTTGCTGGAACTTTCGAATCCTGATTCCGAGGTCGTTTACTCAAAAATTCAATTCTAGTTAATTATTCCAACTTTAAGCTTCCGAAATGAGAATTCTTTTTCCAAATCAACTCCAAACTTCCCGAAATTCAATTCCGACAGCACGAACAAGTCATAATACCTTAAGTGAAGCTGCTCATAGCCTTAAATTGTTGAACGAGGCTCTAGAGCTCAAAACGACCTGACGGGTCGTTACACCTAGTATTTTTAAAATATTTGTTTGAGTTTATTTCTATAGTATTTCACTTTATTATTAACTTTAATTCTACTTTTAAAGCATAAAAATTTAAAAAAATACAAGAAAATAGTTTCATTTTTCTCTATTTAATTAAGGTATTAGGTATTTTTACAAAAATATTATTTTTAACCCATTTTTATTTTTAGTATAACCTTCAAAAATATCAATATATATATCTTCATGTCATTAACTAATATTTTTAGTCTAGTAGAGTTAAAAGGCCACTTTTAAAGGCCTCGAGGATACCTAACACCTACTCCCCGAGTCAAATGAATCCCCTTACCTAGAACTCTGGTGCAGACTTAATTTTGGAGCCTTAAAGTGTTTTAAAAGAAAAAATTATTTCTAAAAACGGTGACCTGACACACCGAAATTAAATGTTAGGTGGCGACTCTGAAAAGTCCTTTTGAACGCAAGTTTTGTCATTTTCTAATTTGAAAACTCTTTTGAGCCTTACAAAATCTTTTTTTATTTATTTTAAAGGGGTTAGTGAGGTGAGAAAAAAGGGGTGTGACAGTCATAAATTGTCACTACCCAAAATCCACTAAGGGTCGTGATGGCACCGGACACCGTTGTCAAGCAAGTACTTAATTAAATTCTCGTTTTAAATATTTTCGAAACTACTTCTTTTATACGTTTAAGCAATACATAACAAATTCCACTGAAATAATAATATGGTTTAACAACTTTTTAATATTTCTGAATAAACTCATAGATATCTCCGAAACCCGGTGTCACAAGTGCATGAGCAATTTTTAAGAAAAATCGAATAAAGTAAACAGCTGTCCGGAATACAATTGGACAGAAAATAAATAGAATCTTGAGAGAGACTATACTAGCTGCGGGTCGCCTCGAGGAAATACAGCTCACCTAGTCTCTGTGTCAACCTTGCTTCTACGCCCACTAGGCCACTAGAAATGCATGTACCTGTGCAAAAAAATGTACAGAAGTGTAGCATGAGTACAAAAATAACGTGTACTCAGTAAGTATCCCGCCTAATATCGAAGAAGTAGAGACGAGATGTCAACTTCGACACTTACTAATGGTCAAATGATAATATTATTAAAGCGATGACTCACGAGTTTATTAAGGACATCAGTAGATTCAAATGAATTACCAAATAGGTAAAAGTTCCTTTTTATAAAAAAAAAACTCCAGATTCATAATCCATTAATTAACAATTATCTCAAGTCGGGTGAGCAGATGACAATATCAATAAATCTCAAGGCAAGCAATACAAGCATGCGCAACTCATGTCGAGGTCGCACGGCCCGATCCAACATAAATGAAAATCATGCATTGTCGAGGGTCAAGCAGCACGAACCATAGATGCATTTATTACCCCTCTCGCGACTCATGCATGTGACGCGATCAAATTTAAATAAACAATCACCCTGCTCGTGTACCAGACATGCGACGCATGAACATATAGAAATACATGCTCAAACAGTAAATTAAGAGTTTATCGGGAAATATTTATCCAAATAAAAGCCAATCCTTTTTTAATGATTTAAGAAAATGGAGTTTATTTCTCTTAGAAATTCATTTATACAAATTCAATAGGATTTAAGAAATTCAATCGTCAATAAGATCACGGATATTTCAAGTGTAGCATGTTTTTGGGTCCTAGACTACCCTTACTTCCAACCCGTACTTACACATATCAGCAGCTACGCACGGACTCTCGTCACCTCGTGCGTACGTAGCCCCCATAAATAGGAGCACATAACCAATTATTCACCTATGGGGACAATTCCCTCTTACAAGGTTAGAAAGGAGACTCACCTCGCTCCGAAGATCCATAACCGACATTCCACGCCATTCCGAAGACTTGAATCGATACCAAATACTCCAAAACTAGCCAATGATTATGCAAATTTATTAATATATGATAAACTACTCATTTTAATCCAATTTATAATAATTCCTAACCCCGATCAAAAAGTTGACAAAATTGCCCTCAGGCCAACATGCCCGGATTCCGAAAATTTTCGAAGATTAAGCTTACCTATGACTCCATGAACTCAAATATATAATTTACTCTCAATTTCATGCCCAAAATCGTGGTCAAATTCTAAGAATATCACTTTTTTAGGTTTTCCTCAAACCTTCAAATTTCTACCAATTTACATGCTAAATTCCATACATAATCGATATATTTAACTCATGATATGTGGAACTAGCTTACCTTGTCATTAATGATGGAAAATCCCACTTGAAGCTCTCCAAAATCTCCCACACCAAATGAAAAATGGGGGAAGATGACCAAACCCCCGATTTTTAAAAGAACCACTGCCTCCAGCACTTTCCGCACCTGCAGGTCCTATGATCGCTTCTACGGTTCCGCAGGTGCGAGCCAACCTACTGCTTCTGCGGTTTCCTCCAAGCTCCCCTTGTCCACTTCTGCGACCTCTCTATCGCAGATGCGGCAAAATGACCGCATCTGCGGTCCCAGCTCTCTTCACGTCTAACCGCTTATGCGGCTCCTTTTCTCATTTCTGCGGTGAATCCTCCGCATAAGCGGTTATACCAGCAACCAGACCCCTTCAGCTATCTCCAACATTTCAATTTCGATCCGTTAACCACCCGAAATTCACCTGAGGCCCCCGGGACCCCAACCAATCATGCCAACCAGTCCCAAAACACATTACGGACTTGCTCGAAGCCTCAAATCATATCAAACAATGTTAAAACCACGAATCGACCTCCAATCCAAGCTTTATGAACTTTAGAATTTTAAACTTCTACTTTCCATGTTTAAACCTATCAAATCACGTCCGATTGACTTCAAATATTGCGCACAAGTCATATTCGACATTGCCGACCTACTCCAACTTCCGGAATCGGACTCTGACCCCGATATCAAAAAGTCCACCTCCGGTCAAACTTCTCAAAACCTTCAAATTTCTATTTTTAGCCAAATTACCTCAAAACGACCCACAGGCATCCGAATTCACTTCTGATGGCGCTCCCAACTCCAGAATTACCATACGGAGCTACTCCTAGACTCGGAATCTCAAACGGACATCAATAATACTGAAATGCACTTCAACCCAAAGTTATGAAATTTCCTCCAAAATGCTAACTTCCACAATAGGCGCAAAAATGCTCCTAAGTCGTCCAAAACTCGATCCGAGCACACGCCTAAGTCCAAAACTATTATACTAACCTATTGGAACCTTCAAATTCCGATTCCAAGGCCGTTTACTTTGAAATCCCATCCTAGTCAATCTTCTCAACTTAAAGCTTCCGAAATGAGAATTTCCTCTCCAAGTCAACTCCGAACTTTTTGAAATTTAATTCTGACCACGCATAAAAGTCACGATGCCTGAATTGAAGTTGCTCATTGCCTCGAACTACTGAACGGCGCGCTAGAGCTCAAAACAACCAGTCGGGTCATTACATAAATGTTCGAGGCCCCAACCCAAATATATGCAACTAAGGGTGTGTTTGGTATAACGGAAAATATTTTCTTGAAAAATAAGTAATAAACTTATTCATTTTTTAGTGTTTGGTATGCAAATTAAGGAAAATGACTTCTCAAGTGTATTCATAAATAATTTACATATAATAAACATGAAGTCATAAGCTTTCAAACCAACAACCTTCCGAACCCACATTTTTCATAAACTTTCGAACCACTAAACTTTCAAAACCGCAGAATTTCTAACCCCTAAACTTTATAATTTCTAAACCCATAAACTTCCAAACACTTAAACCTCCGAACTCATAACTTTGGAACTTGTACATTTTGAACCTTTAAACCGATAAATAAAAGAAACTAAAATTGAAAAATATATAAAAAATATTTTTTCGGGGGGAGGGGGGGTGGTATGCAGAAAAACGAAAAAAATAGAAATTGAAATTATAAAAAAAATAGTAATTTTTTTTGTGTGTGGGGTGGACGCAGTTGGAGGTGGGAGGTGCAGAAAAACGAAAAAACAAAAATTTGAAATTGCAATAAGAAAATATGGTTAAAAAATAATATTTTTTTGTGGGGGTGGCGGGTGGGAGTGGGGTGGGGTGAAGGGGTAGTAAGGTGGGTGGTAACGGAAAAACTGAAATTTGAAAAAACAAAACCTTGTTTGGAGAGAGGGGGTGGGGTGGGTTGATGAGGGTAGGGAAAGTTGAGAGGAGTTTTGGAAAATGTTTTCCCTTCTCTTGACAAGAAAAATATTTTCCTCCAATTAAAGAAAAATGAGTTCATAAGGAAAATACTTTTCAAAACATTTAAGCCAAGCAAATATGGAAAAATTGAAAACTATTTCCGGAAAATATTTTCCTTCGTACCAAACATACCCTAAAACAAATTCGTTTCCGATTTTATTCATCTAAACTAAGAGTATGACATATTGGAATAATTAAGTGCATTTATATGTGTGTATATATCAAAATTGCTTTAAAATATTGTAAAATAAATATCAGTATGGGGCAAAAAATAAAGGTGAAGAATATAATAATTTTCTCCAATTGTTTCGTAAATATAGAAAAGCAAGTTTTTTTTGGGGCATAATTAGTACAAATTTGAAATTAAGATTTTTTTTGGGGTCTAACATATTTCTCATTGTATTGGAGCGAGGTGGTTGAACTAGAGGCTCGCTTCGAGTGGTTTATATGATAAGAATATGTTACCTAGACTTAAGGGCAAGTTCTACAGAGTAGTGTTAGACCGACTATGTTGTATCTGAGTGTGAAGTCTCATGTCTAGAAGAAGAAAGTAGCTACAATTAAGATATTGAGATGAATGTGTGGACATACCAAGAAAGACAAGATTATAAATGAAGTTATTAGGGACAAGATGAGAGTGGCATGTCCGGGAATCGAGGTTGAGATGGTCCGGACATGTGAAGAGGAGAGACAAAGATGCCTCGGTCAAGAGGTGTGAGAAGTTGACTATGACGGGTCCGAGGAAGGGTAGGGATAAGCCAAAGAAATGTTGGGGGAGTTGATTAGGCAGGACATGTCTTTGCTTCATCTTACCAAGGACACCCACGATTGGAAGGTGTAGAGGTCGAGGGTTGAGGTTGAAGGTTGACAGGGCCGTGGGTTAGGAGTAGGCTTATCAATATACTCGTACTATTCTTGTATTTTCTTATTCCCGATCTTTATTATTACATGTTGTGTCATTTGCTTCTGTTACCCTATTACATTATTGTTACTATCGTTGTTGCTTTATTTTCACTGTTCTTTGAGACGAGAGTCTATAGGAAACCTCTATACCTTGATAAGGTAGGAATAAGGTTTGCTTACACACTATTCTCTTCAGATTTCACTTATGAGATTACACTGAGTTTGTTGTTGTTGTTGGGTCTAACATTTGTGCACCATTTTAAAACGTTGTTCGATTTGGTGTCCAATTAAGGCTTGGTCTTTAAATTTAGACAACTAAATTAAAGCGGTTTACGAACTTGTTGTACAAAACTATCAAATTACTTGTAGAAGTACTTTTTTATAAAATATTTTAAAGTAACTAGATAAAAATATGCTTAGAAATTGTCACACTTCCAAATGGGGCCTAAGTAGTACTTCCATTTCGTTATCGGACGTCCCAATTAATTACTACAGAGTACAGTAATACATAACACGTTAACACAATTAACAACAATATAAGTATGAAACAAAACTGACGAAGACTGATCTATTATTATTACAAAATCAAAGACAAATGGTTTACGTTGACAAGTCTTCTTTAATGTTGACATGGTAAATATAACAGCATATTCCTAGGTACGTGGATTTGTCAATATGATCCATTGACAAATAATTACTAATATAATACCATATATGTATAGCAAGTTTCGGTCCCCTTAATCACGCAAAGACGTGTGATGCAGTTTGCAAACATTGATCTACAAGTATTATAATAAGACTTTAAGGGGTCGTTTGATACAACGGTGGGATACCTCATGATATTTCAATAGGATTAGTTATCCTATTTTGTATATGGAATAACAAATCTCACCATTTTAGTGGAAAAATTATTCGGAAATTAGCTAATACTCCAAATTAAATATGGGATAAAGTTAATCCCAAGCTTTATCTCGGAATTATTATTATTATTATCTCAAACGATCCCTAAGTTCGGCACATTTATATTGTGTAGATTTTTGTACTATAATAAGTTAATCTAAACAACAATAACTTTTTATAGTAAGTCTAATATGACAACGTAAAATATAGAATAAACAATTATATTATATTACAACAACAATGTTAACATACACAGTATAATCTCACAAGTGGTGTCTGTGGAGGATGGGATGTACGCGGACCGTACCGCTACCTTGTGAGAAGTAGCGAGGCTGTTTCTAATAGGCCCCCGGCTCAAGAAAAGTATTTTCAAAACCGATTTGACCAAAAAAAAGGTTATGCTGAAAATACTGTGGAAAAGAAAGGAAAAGTATTTCCAACAAAATAGTAAAGATACCCAAACAAAATAAATTTGACAATAATAGGGCAATAATAATGGTACTGACAAGCAGAAGATGGAGCAAATAAGGTGTTCGAAACTTTAAGCAATTTCTCCCATAGAAGATGCATGGAGCAAATATTAACACTGCTAATACCGCTCGATTACCTATTAACCTTCTACCTATTTTATTTTTAATCTGGGATCATATCCTCGAAGAGCTGAGAAAGCATATTAACTTATACTGATATTATAAAAATCTTTACATAGTAAAATGTGAATGTGTATAACTTAAATCTTTGCTTGTGGAAATTTATGATGTATGGACTAACCTTGGTTTTATTCAAATTTGGAACTTTTACTTGGTCTATATTTATCAACCAGTTTTTTTTTTCTTATGAAAAAAGCATACTTCAACTTGTTTTGAATTTTCAACGACTGATGGGTTTGATTTCAGTTTGCTCATCTTTTCTTAAGAAATGGTGAAAAGAATATCAACAAGGTTTGTAGTTGACAGGGGCGGCTCTAACTATATAGGGGTAAGGCAGGTGTCTTAGGCCCCCAATTTTGGAGTGCCCCTTTTTTTAAGAATAATATGTATATATATATATATATATATATATATATATATATATATATATATAT
>MU788502.1:38326-55681 GCA_026770625.1 Nicotiana glauca
TATTGCTTATAGAATAATATTAACAGTTCCTATAACAGTTGCTTCAGCAGAAAGAAGTCAAAATTAAAATTGATAAAATCTTATCTAAGATCAACAATGTCTCAAGAAAGATTAAATGGCTTGGCTATATTAGCAATTGAAAAGGAATTACTGGAAAAAATCGATTATACTAAAGTTATTAACAACTTTGCATCTCAAAAAGCTAGAAGAATAGATTTTAAATAAAAATATATAATATAACATTTTTATAAATATTTAGGCCCCATATTAAACTTTCGCCGTATGCCCCATTTACACTTGAGCCGCCCCTGGTAGTTGATTGTTGTAACTGGTAAATACTCATTCATTTTTAATCAGAGGTTTAAAGTTTGAATTATAGGTATAAAGTTGTGTTTGTTACGGAATGTTTTATTCCTAATTTGAGAGTTTTCGAAATAAAAATAGATTTAATCGAGCCCAATATGAATACTGAACGTTGGGAGAGAAACAAAAAAAAATGAAAAGAATAGATGTGCCAACATAAAAGGAAAGTGGCACGTTGAGTCGTTATAAAGCCAGGTCAGATGCATGGAAAAACTGAAAAAAAGAAAAGAAAAGAAAAGAGAAAGTGGCGGAATATATCTCGAACTAGAAGTTACTTTAAAGCTACTTCTGCCATCCCAATATCCCATACTCATATATTCCATGCTCTCCTTTATTTGCGCATCACAAAATATACATTATTTCTAAAGTAGTTTACATTTCGTAATTTCAATTTCCAGATCATTGCTGAGTCAATTGGTCTTTATCCACATATATTAACTATGCAAAAAAAATAAAATATAAATATGAAGTAGTTGTTTGAAAATGAAGTCCTACGTTTCATGTTTCCGAACAGAGGTGGACCTATGCTTTTAGTGGAGGGATTATCAGACACTTTTAACTTCGGCAAAAATTCTAGATATATAAGTATATATATGTTGAAAAATTGCCATATATTCTATTTGGAATCCTTAAGATAAAAAAGTCAACAGGGCACAGGTTGAACGGTTCGCCCGTGCCCAGTCACCTTCACATTCTAAGTTCGCCTTTATTTTTCCGAGCACTGAAATGTTTGACGAACTCGCCAAACTCAAGATATTTTTTTGTTAAAGAAAAAAAAGTACTATCATATCTACTCATTTTTTTTAGTAATCCTCCGTAGGCCAAGCATTGGATATTAATTGAACAACATGCCAAACACAAGATGTTTTTGTTAAAGAAAATAAGTTGCTTCCACGTCGAAAATTGGACCAAATGTCTATATCTTCACTTACCGTTTATTTATTAACATTTTAACTCCTCACGACTGTAGTTATACAACTTACTATTATCAATTACTAGTGGTAACGAGCTATTTGTAATGGAAAACAATGAATAATTATTTATTAGAAACTGTTAAAATTGAAACTCAAAAAAGATCCGTGAGAAATTGTTAATAGAATTGGTAAAAATGATTTATCCTCAATGAAAATTACAATTTACGTAACGAATAAGTTTGAAGAGAATTATCTATTTTGCTTTCGTATAAGCAAAAAAGTAAGTCTTGATCTCCCGTTAAAGTTTTAGGTATTTTTCTTTCATAGGATATTTCTTTCATCCTAATTTGAGTAACACTCTTATTCAGTGGCGGATCCAGGATTTTGTGCAAGCGGATTCAATCGGAGAAGTCCATAACTAACATAAACGGTATAAGTCATATAAGCGGGTTCAAAAATAATTTCTATACAAAATTTACCTAGTTTTAGCCATAATTTATACATATACACAGTATTATTTTTTGACGAAGCAGGTTCAGTTGAATCTACTTCTCACCACTTGGGTCCGCCCCTGTTCTTATTCTAGTTTAAATTTTTGGCATCATTTTATGTAATGTTATTTTTCATGAGTATGTTATTTTTAAATTGTAAATTTTATTAAATTATTTAAATTTTGTTACTTTGATGTGATTTTTTCAAGTTTATTTTATAAAAAAAAATTAAATATTTTTATTACTAAATTAATATCATAAGTTTGAACAAAACCAAATAATGTCACATAAAAAAGAATTAGATGAAAGTATTTTCTTCTTCGGACCTAAATAAAAAGTATTTTTCTTCTTCCAACCAAAAAAAAAAAAAAAGAATTTTTCTTCTCACGCACCGAATGGAGGTTGCGAATATTCCTTCCACCGCACAAACTTAATCCCTTTAACGGTAACTTCCCACCCTCCGTTTCCCATCAAAACCAGCCAATCGACCGTTAGGAACTCCGTCACTTTCACCGTCTAAATTCCTCCCACATCTACACCCAATAAGAAACCTCCACGTGTCCCGAATATTTCTAATATTCGCTTCCACCATAGAATCTTTGTTTTTGTTTGAGCTGCTTAAATGGCAAAGTAGTGTTAAACAGCAGAGCGGGAAGGGGGAGAACGCGTTTTACATTACAGTTTCAACAAATAGAACTCTCTCCTTTACTCAACTGCTATCTCTTTCTCTTTCTCTCTCTAGGGTTTATTCTCTTTTTCTCTCTTTTTTGATTTCTTTAAATACTCGCTCGTCTTTGCCGTTGTTCATACGCTTTCATTTTATTTTCTAGATCTGAGCTCTGTGTGTGTGTTTCCACTTTCTACCGACGCTCTTCCTCCGTTCGTGCTTCAGGTACGAATCGTTTCCTTCCAAGACATTTTACGTACTTTTTGTTGTCATATTTTGATTTATTTCACTTTAATTTTGTTCTTCGGCAATGCGCTAAATGCTAATCTCTCTCTGGTAATTGTGTTTCATGATCTTCATTTCCTTGTTTTAGGCATTCATTTCCCTTCTTTTTCTTTTTTTTCATTTTTGTCGTTTTGTAGTAATGCTTTTACGGATCGTTTTCTTCACGGCATTTTCTATAGTTTTTACTGATATATTTAGTAAATGCTTTAACGACTTAATTTACTTATTCATTTACATTTTCTGATTTTTTTTTGTTTAAAAATGATTTTGTTTCTTCAGGTACTGATCGCTATCTTCATGAAATTTAACTCTGTTTTTATTCTTCGTGAATGCGCGAATGTCTCTACGCTAAATGCGTTTAAGCACCTTCGTTTCTCTGTTTTAGGCATTGGTTTCTTTGCTGAAGCTTTTTGTTCATTTCGTATAGTATTAAAGGTTTTCTGCTTCCGCCTGTGCCTCTAGTTGAACAGAATTACTGACGATTGCTCTGTTTGTTTCTTATGAACTTACTAGAGTACTTGAAAAGCCCTTACTGAGAACTTCTGCTTAAGTGTAGTAGGCATCTACCTAGTAGGTTTTTGCTTTTCTTTTATCCGTGTTATCTTAAGTCTTAACAGCTCTGTAATTCGAGCGATCATAGTTGCATATCTAGAGCTAAATGAGATAGATCTGGCATTGCTGGTTGTACGTATAGATCATCACTGCAAATTGTAACCTCTATATCAAATGTTATATATATATATATGTATGTGTGTGTGTGTACACTTTATCTGTTAATAAGGTATTTTGCTTTGTCCAGAGGAGTACAATGCTTCTTGATGCTAAGGAATTATAATCTACAATTGATATTTTCTAGCCTTTTTGTTTAATTTGATTCCGAGTCTGTGCACTGGATCTATAAATATACATATATTTCTTTCCTGTTGTTTTTGTTGGAGAATTTCATTTGATTTCTCTGCTTGAAAAGTTAAGCATTTGCTTTTGCCATACCTATAGAGATTCTTATGTGCTACTAATACCTTGATGTCCAGCTAGCAAAAATGGTTCCGCCTATCGAAACTCCAGCCAAAGCTTCAGTGTCCCACAAGTCCTCCATTCCACCTCTTAATGAAAGAATACTTTCTTCCATGACGCGGAGATCAGTTGCAGCTCATCCTTGGCATGATCTCGAGATAGGTACTTTACACATTCTGTAAAGGGCAACAGCCTTCCCCACAATTGTGCAAAGAAATTGCTTGTGGACTATTCATGAGCTAAATATTTTTTTTTGTTGCAGGACCTGGTGCCCCACAGATTTTCAATGTGGTAAGGATTCTTTGTACTGCTTCAAATTTTAGAACTGATATTTAATATTTTTGCACCATCATATCAGTTTATATGATGCAATTTATGCTTCACATATAGGCTGAATAATAACTGGCTCGGTCCGCATGTTAACTCTTTTTAATATTTAGCTAGGTGATGTCAAGTCCAAAACAGATTGTAAATCTTTGAGTTTTTTATGAGCAAGCAAGTATGATTAGTTTTCTAGTCGAATGCCTTAATTTCGTATTAGATAAAATTAGCTGACAAAATCAGAATCAAACAAAATGTTTCCATGAAGTCTGTTCAAGTTATTTACATTACCTGATTTTATTTATTCTACAAAAAGGAATATATATAACCCTTATGCATTGGTTAAGAAATATCTTTTGAACCTTTGGTTGGTGCAGGTGGTTGAGATCAGTAAGGGGAGCAAGGTGAAGTATGAACTTGATAAAAAAACTGGACTGATCAAGGTATGAGTGGTATCCTTTCCGAACGAGTAAAATAATGGAAGTTTTAGCTGAGTTACCTGAAAACATTTTTTCATTCCAGGTTGATCGGGTTCTTTATTCATCAGTTGTATACCCCCATAACTATGGGTTCATCCCTCGTACCCTTTGTGAAGACAGTGACCCTCTGGATGTCTTAGTCATCATGCAGGTGAGCTGATTCTCCTTTTCCATTGTCCTGATAAACGACACATCTTGGATATTAGGTGATTGTTGAACTGCAGTTTAAGGATCTAAGAAATTAACTTTTAACTTACATGTCTTATGCGTAAGCAAGAGAGGGACGAGATATAGTCCGTCTAACTACTTTAAAATAGTGCTGGAGAGACACAGAAATGTTGATCTAGTCATGTAATTAGGTCTCATTATAGGCATCTGTAATCTCAGTATTTGTTCTAAATAAAACAAGTAACTTATGAATCTTCATACACTGCTTCAAAGTCAATTCAATCTCTCCTCAGTGCTGAATTATCTGGACAATCCGTTCGATAGTTAAGTTGTATACTATAACCTATTGACTTGCTTATTATATGTTGTTGATCTATATTTAATGAAGCTGTTGATCTTTCTTAAAAAGCCAAGCTTTCAATAGTTTGTCAGTGCGTGCATGGGCCTCAAGAAAGTGGAAAAGTTAACCATTTGTGAATTGTGCTCTCACAATGCACATAATTAGCAAATCAAAGAAATAATCTATGAACTGTGTGCTTTTAGTTTTAAGAGGATGCCTATCATTACCCAATTTCTTCTCTTGATTATTACCATGCTAATTTGCAGGAGCCTGTTCTTCCTGGTTGCTTTCTCAGGGCTAAAGCAATTGGTCTTATGCCCATGATTGATCAGGTATATATCTATGTGACTAGGTTCAAGTAAATTTTTTGTCCCCAATCTTTCCATGTAGTAACACAAGTCAAAATGCAGGGAGAAAAAGATGACAAGATAATTGCTGTATGTGCCGATGATCCTGAATATAAGGAATACACTGATATCAAGGAGCTGCCACCCCATCGTTTAGCTGAGATCCGTCGCTTCTTTGAGGATTGTATCCTTTTCCAAAATCACAAATCTCAGCATGTATTTTAATTTCAGAAGTTTATGAATTTTTCATGATGTGTTCTTTTACTGTTTCTGTGTGCTAGCATGAATAAAAATTTGAGTATATGGTCCTTGAGGACCTTGACAAATGTATCAGATAAGAAAAATGAGAACAAGGAAGTTGCTGTCAATGACTTTCTTCCAGCCACCAAAGCGTTCGAAGCAGTTCAGCATTCCCAGTAAGTTATCTCTACCGCTCTTTCAAGCATTACCAAGAAGTTCAATTTTTCTTCCTTCTGCAGTATGTAAAACTGAACAAACAACATATAGCGCAGTTGTGCAAGGGCTGGAGTAGCTATACCTTGGAGAATTAGATATGAAGTTATATTGCCATTTTTCTTGCTTCCACCAGCTGCTTATAATATTCTTTCTTCGCAGGGATCTGTATGCAGACTACATCGTGGAGAGCCTGAGGAGATGATCATAGTCTTTTCATCTTCCCAAGTCACGAATGGTGGTTGATTTACATTTCTCATACTAATATACGATATAGTAGTACTGCTCTGGTATTGTCTACTTGTACTACAAAAAGCACAGTTATACCATTGTTGCATGTGCATACAACTTACTATATACAATATGCTTGTATTATCTACTATCTGGGGATATTAGCTCCATACAGTACGTGATGATGACGAAAAGGAAACATTAAGTTTCCCCTGTCAAATTTTGTAAGATTTGAAATTCCTCAATTTTCCGGGGTTATGAAATGGATTATACGCGGTTAAGTGTGTGTACATTCTGTTCTGTTCCTTAAGCTTTAATGGTTTCAGAATTGGACCAATTGCTATGGATATGAACTGCACGTGCAAACTTGTTACAGGGTGGTCGACTTGTACTATTTCACTTGATTTAGTTGAAGTTTCAGATTTGATAAGTTGGCAGTTAGTGTCTGCTATTGTAAGAAAAAGAAAACTGTTTCTAGATTTATAACTGAAACAATAATATTTTAGTTATCTATGTCACATTTTTGTTAAATCAAAAACAACTTTTATCGTCCGAAGCAAATCATGACTCCTGCGTTAATCATACAAAGGTTGATCAAAATAAACTGAGGAGAGAAATAGCAAGGAAGACAGAATGTTTTCAGTGATAAGTGTGATGCGATACACTAGCTAACGACTTACTTGATGCTAATGGGCATATATTGAGAGTAAGAAGTAATTCTCATAATACGATAAGCACACTGAAGTAGATAAAATGAGTTAAGCAAACTGAAGTTTGTTCGGTTAGAGATGCCAAAAACTAGCACTTATGAGAATATATAGAGCACCAGGATGACAAAATTCATCTCACTGAGTCACTGCACATTCCTGATATTCAAGTGCTTAATGTTTTGATACGATGTTGTAGATTACATTTTGTACTGGAAAGGGCTGGCTTTCTTAATGTTATGTCTACACTAACTAAGTGCTTGGCTTTTTGGCTATTTAATGAAGCTTTTGCTTACTCATATTATTTGATAAGAACTACTAGTCTTAACTTTCTCTTTCATTCTAGAATGTATATTTGCCTCATATCTAGTACTATTTCAAAGTTAAAGTTTATGGAAGAAAGGATTTGAAAAAGAGTTCCTAGATCACCTTGGCCAATTCGTCGGATTCATTGATATCAATTATTTGGTTGCTATGAAAAGAAAAGTGTCAACATTTTGACTTTTTTCATCTCTCTTGATTGCACTAATCTCATCATATTTATTAGGAATATATGCACAATCTCGATGAGACACTGCACCCATTCACATGATAATTTTTTTTTTCTTTTTTACGTTAATAATGGTGCACTTCGACTATTTTATCGGACCCCAGCTACCTGTCATTCACATAGTTGTAGAATATCTGCACCCACAAAAACTAAAGCAGATGCAAGGATATCACGTACTAATACTTTTCTACCCCATGATACAAAACTCTTAACCTATTGGTTAGAGGCTAATGAGCCTACAAAACTGAGCAAACCTTATTATCCCATTATTTTCAGTAGTCTCTCTATAGTAGAGCCTTTCGTTTGAATACAAATCAGCACACAAACTTATTTAGTGCACTAGTGCATTCCTAAACGAGTAGTTTTATAAAGCTTTCAATAATTCTTTGGCTCCTACAATTACCACTTGAAAACTACTAGCTCTACAAGTAGACAAGTTGTGCATTCCCTCGAAAAAGAGAATTTAGAAGAAAAAAGATGGATCTAATTGTTATGCTCGGATGCAGAAGACATGTCCCTTCTTTTTGTTCGTTTCTCATCAAAATGGTGATATTGTCAACTGCATTCGTCACTTCTTGGCTATGAACTGAGTGGTCTCTATCGTTCATATACACACGGAGGCTCATTTGGTGGCTTATGGCTAGGCTAAATTTGCCTTTATTCAAGAGTTTCATTTTAAATGACTTGCGCTTGTATCATTTAAATGGCGTGTCGAAAGAAATATATTATTGCGGGAATTTTATTACTTTCCTTGATTTTGAGTTAGGTTCACACGTCTTGCTTTTACTTTTATATCGGGTGTTACTCCACGTATTGTTTGATGTAAAACGAATAGTTGATTTGTTTCTATCTTTTTTTTGAATTTTTTTCACAACTCGATAGATAATTTGATAAACTAATGATTTTTTTCATGTTTCAGAATATAGTTAGCCAACATATTAACTAGGGGTGTACAAAGGAAACCGACAAATCGCACCAACCCGATAATCCGTGTCAAACCGAGGAAAAAAATCCGACTATGATTTGGTGTGGGAAAAAAAACTAGACCATAATTGGTTTGGTTTGGTTTTAACTAAAGAAAGTCAAACCGAAACCAAACCAACCCGACATTACATATATAGAAATTTTAGATATATTTAATATATAAATATACATATTGTGATGTAATTTATAAATATTTCTTAAATTTTTTCATAATTTTATCTTTTAAGGTATTATTTCAAGGTTGGACTTAGAACTTTTGAATGTTCCAATAAGTTTTATAGCAATTAACATTAGTAAACTAAATAATGCTAACAAAATCCTAAACCAATATCAAATCAATATTAATGCTAACAAAAGATATTCAATTAAATACTATGAACGAGAATGTATTGAATATTTATATTTTGTTTTGCAATAATTTAGATAAAAATGCATAACCTATTTTTATTTTTTCTTTAGCGTTTAGTCATGTGGTTAATACTCCCTTATTAGTCTACTTATTTTATCATGACTTATTACTTTCAGGTTATGTTTATTTTTATTATGGTTTTTTAATTAGCAATATTTTATATTACACAATTTTATTATCTTTATTGTTGAATATTTTAGGATAATGCCATGACACATCTATTTTGTATTATTTTCTTGAAAAATACTTTATATAATTGTATCTTACTAGGATTAAAAAGTATTTTGAGCATAATTTATATGTTTTGTTTACGAAGATTTTACTGAAAAAAACCCGAAAAACCGAGAAAAATCGAGAGTGAAAACCCGAGTTTTATTGGTTTGGTTTGGTCTTTAGATTTAATAACCCGATACAATTGGTTTGGTTTGGTCTTTAGATTTAATAACCCGATACAATTGGTTTGGTTTGGTAATTGTAAAATCCGAACCACACCCCTAATGTTAACTAATCGATTACGATAAATTGGATCGGATTTTGGTGTTTTTTTTTGCAAGAATCAGTTATATTTTTATAAGGCCTAAAATCACTTACTTTGACTTTTTTACCCCATATTATAGGGTGGATCTCGAAAAATATGAAAGATCTCGCTTGAAGTCCTACATACACTTTCATTGAATACAACTTTTCCGTAGAATTTGATATGTATCTATGAGATCGTATATGTATCTATAATACATACAATATATCCGATTGTTATTAAAACATAGTGTTAAAATCCGACTATAACTAGTTTACAATTAACAACAACAATCCAGTATAATTTCACTTAGTATTAAAATGGTAATATTGTTATTAAAATATCTTGCTCTTGGGGAGACTCGAACTCACAACCTATTGGTTGGAAGCGCATTAAATATTAAATGAGGTATGTGAGATATTTTCAAGTTAATTTTCTATAGATTTCTACTAATACCTCTATTACTTGCTACTACTAAACTTTAGTAGTATAAAACTGAAATTTGGCTTTTACATAAACCCCAAAACCTCTCCTAAACCCTTCAAATCCAATCACCACCACTCCACAGCCATTAACCACCATGAATTCCTTCAACGCCACCACCCCAAATTTCGACAACCTCCTCCTCCAATCCCTAATGAACCGACTCCAAATTCGCCCTCCTCCTTCAAATCCACCATCACAATCCCTCGAAGATCTCCTCTTCAACACTCTCCCTTTCTCCTTCTCCGACGAAGATCAAGAATCCGATGACGATAACAACAACGACTCCTCAACCTCTTCGAAATCGCAACTCGCCAAAGAAGAATCTAAAGTGGAAAAACACATAATCCGCACAATTCTTACTGGCAAAATTGATTCACTAAAACCGAATTCGGGTCAGGCTGTTGCTATTGGTGAACACCATATATGTATTGGGTTTCATGAGGATACCGGGTCGGATTATCGGGTTTGGGAGTGGCACGGTCATATCATGCTTTTTGATGAGGAAAATGGGTATTGTCCTGAATACATTTATGGGAATTACTTTGAGAGAGTCAATGTTAAGCTTATGAAGAAGAAAGAAGAGGAGAAAGAAGAAGAAAAAGAAGAAGAAGAAGAAGAGGAGATTCAGGTAGAGGAGAATACTGGGAATTTGGGGTTGAGAGAGTTGATTGAATCGAGTGAATCGGGTAACGAGGGGAGGATTCTGAGGAGGAATTTGAATGCTGGCTCTACAAGGTATATATTGATTAACCCCTTTCGTCTTTTAATTTTTGTATTCTCATTAACTATTCCAGTTCCAATTTGATTGGTATAGTTTGACTGGAATTTTAAGAAGAAACGAAGACTATTAGAAATTGCGGTCTTGAACATGCTATAACATTTGCATGACTATAAAAGCTACTATCTCATTAAGGTTAATAGGGAAGTTTAAAGTTAATTGTTTTCAGTGTTAACATTCTCAAAAAAAAAAGTTAATTGTTTTCAAATATAGAAATATGACATTTTTTTTAAACATATTGATAATGCAAAGGAAATATTGCCAAACAAATTGGAACTAAGGAAGTAGTTCATTTGCATCTATGCTCCTATTTTCTTGTTTAGATGGTGTTTTTTTTGAATAATGCATTAGAGATACTCAAGTTGAATTATCGTGTCTAGCTTTTGTATGAACATCAGGAATTTTTTATGTTTATACTTGTTTTAAATAGCAAATATGTATTTGTTTAGGAGGATACGCCATCACAAATAATCTACATCCTGTTTTTCAAAAAGTTCAGCATTTTTAGTTCAGTTTGAAAGTTATGTTTGTTGTTAATTGTAATGAGGGAAAACTGTTATCGTATGCCCAATTTTCTCCAGGAACCAGAATTAGAAGTTGAGGCTATTAGCATACTATAGAAGCAATTTAATACATTTAATATGAATATGAACAACTAGCTACACTGCATGTTATTCTCAGCTTATTAGATGATGCTTTAAGGTGCCATCCTATGGGCGCTAATCCAGCAGGACTTGGCTGAGGAGGAATATAACTATGTTGTGCAGCACTTTGTTAGTTTGACATGCTCCGTTAACCTTCGAACTGTGCTAAAGTAATGCTCTGAATATGATATACAAGGATAGCAAAAATAGATAGCTCTTATCCCATGTGAAACAGAGTACAATAGTAATGTGCTCTTACAATTCGAAGCCAGAGAAACATAGCATGCTCTATATTCTCTCTTCTCGTTGAATAAAGTACCTTTTTCAATGTCTCAAATGTCATGCTTCCTGCAAAATGCCTTTGTTATCACTATATTAGGGTGCTGTATCTCCTCTCCTTACAAAATGTGCATATCATACAACAAAATGACAATATTGCCTCACATTGGCATGGGAGGTCTCCCTCTATGAACATGAATATGCGCAACACACATAGTCTACTTACCAATAAGCCTGAGATGGCCAAGAATTAGTCTAAGTAGCAGGTCTCTTTCTTTGCTGACTCATTATAGTAAGCAACACAGGAGAAAATAACTTGTACACAGTTTGTAAAGAGGGTAAGAAGCTACAAAATTCTATGGTGTTCTAAGAGCTTCAAAGTGTGAAACCGTGCTTTGATTTTTATTTTATGTTATTCTAATCCTTTAATGTAAGAGCAGGACGGATCTGGAAATGACTTCTTGGGGGGGATATTTTAAACTAAACGTTTAAAGAAAACCTAAAGATATTATTAGTAACTATATTTACATAGTCATATCTGAATAACAGACTTCTAGTACTCTCATAGGGATATTTGTTTATGACTGATCCTTCATATGATATTTTGTGTGGTGATTGGTTCCAGGATTGATACTTGTGCTCAATATCTCAAACTGTCTTTTATGCCAAATAATTCATAAGTAACTAAGTACTATTATGTATGCACTATCCCTTTCTTGTAGTTCCTCACATCCAACGGCATTTCCCTTTGCTAAACATTTTTGTTCAGAAGATGTTTATGTCTCTATAAATTTAAGTTAGCATCCGTTTGGTTTTACTTGATGCATTATTCCCCTATGATGTTTTCACCTAGAAGCTGCTTCTTGTCGCTTGAAGGCGATTCTAACTGATGTTTCTCGATTTTCTCTCCTTCTAGTATATGATTCTTCTTGTGCTGCCATGACTAATTTTTCGAACATGTTTTACTTTCCTTGTCTCTGTTCGCTCTTCTTGACCGAGCTTTCCTTTTTTCAATTGACAGGGTCTAGATGGTGAAATTTTCAAGTGTTTGCTATTTTAGACTAAAGGAACTCTTTGAGGCTGCTGCTTTATTTTCCATGGCTGCATGGAGTTTTTTTTTAACATTTCCTTTTCCAAGCTACTTGGTGTTCAAATAGCATAGTTGCAGATTATAATCTTGCATGGTCTGAAATTGTGCATTGAAAAGCAAACTAGGAGCTCCTTTGGTGAGCACCTGAGAATAGTTCCTGCTTTTCTTTTATCCACTCGTTTTCCTTTTCCTTTTTCTTTTTCTTTTATTCTTTTTAACAAAATTCTCAATATACTGCTGTTGATGTCTGGTGCAACATCCTATTTCAGGGTAATCTTGTGTTAGTTATTGTTATTTATTGTTTCTCATTGCAATCGCATACATAAGGTGGGAAAATAATGACATAGCAAAAAACCTTTTTATGCCGACGAACATCGGATATTAATTTTAATTGCATTAGATTATGCAGAATGGAGATGGATTTTATATGTGATACTCCATGTGAATATTGTAAATTTTTTTTTGAAATTTTGATATTATTATTAGCTTGTGACATTAACACTGAGATATACTGTTTTGTATAAATCTATAAGTTGTTAATTTTTTAATTTAAATTCTTAGTAATAAATATTTCATTTATGTTAATATGAGTATACGCAAGAAAGAAGAAAAATAAGAATGAGAAATTGATAAGTGATAATTATTTTCTACCTCCAACTTTTAAAAACTTGATAGAATTGTCCTTCAAACTTTCAACTATAAACTTTTTCTACCTTTGATCATGATTTAACAAGTTCTTTAGGTACATCTAGCCATTTAACAGGTGATTTAGGAAAAGGCAGAATAGTTAGTGATCTCCTGAACCTGTCGTCATACCTTAACTATTCGAGGTCCTAAATACCCCTTCAACTTGATTTTTTGAAAGTTGTCAATTCCTTAACGCGCTACATGGCAAAGAAAGTAACTTCAAATGAGTTTGGGCGCTTGAAGGCGCCATTTAATTGCCACATCAGTCTAAAGTTACCATATTTCTTAACTGTAATTCTATCTCCAGTTATAAGAATGATGAAATGACTTCTTCTTTTTTTAATTCCAACCCCTATGTCACCATCATCATTCCTAATTCCATTCATCTTCCTTATTCTCATCATATTTTCATATTCATTTTGTGATATAACATCTTCTTCTTGCTTTAGCAAAATAACAAATTTCTCCCTTAACTTACAACATAAATTACGCTTAACAGGCCTTGTAAATATCTCAAATATTGAGTGTATTTTCGGAGAGCATTACCCGAGATAATGGTGTTAGTCCCGGCATGTGGGACACATTTGGACAGTGATTGAGACCCATTTGGGTTGGGCTTGCCGGTTTCTTCCACCGGGTTTATATTTAAAACTGATTCGAATTAGATTCTTCCACCGGATTCTTCCGTCGGAGTTATATTTAAAACTTATTTGAGTTAGATACGAGTTTTCGCCGATTCTTCTACTAGAGTTGTAGTTGTATTTAAAACTGATTTGAGTATAATTGAAAGGACCCATTTGATTCTTTCACCGGATTCTTCATCGAATTTAAGTTGGCCACTAAAATGGCGTAAAAGCCCTGATCTTTTATTAGAGTTTTAAATTTTTAATTAAATAAAAAATAATTTATTTTGCCACTGTGTACAGCCACATCTAATGAAAATTTCATATGGACTGAGCGTGGATGGAAATGCTAAGGTCCAACAAGTTAAGGAGTTAATAACTTTCAAAAAATCAAATTGAAGGGGGTAATTAGAACCTCGAATAATTAAGGTGTACACTCGCCAAAAAACATCAAATTTAGGGGGTTTTAAAAATTATTCTGCCTTAGAAAAACAATACTCCTTTATTTTGCCCTTATGTAACACATTACTCTTCACTTATTTTCCTTTTGACGATAATTGTGAAATCTCCAAATATCAGTGTACAATAGAAACTTTAGCTACATGCGTAGAATTAAGCTGATACAGGCAAAAGATGTCATGAAAAATATAAAGGTCAGTAAGGCTTGTGGTCTAGATAGAATTCCTATAGGTTTGGAAGTGTTTAGGTGAGGTTGGAGTAGTATGGCTCACTGAGCTATTTAGTGACATACTCAGAAGTGGTAGGATGCTCGAAGATCGGAGGAAGAGTACCTTGATTCCAATCTATAAAAACAAATAATATATCCAAAGTTGTGCGAACTATTGTGGTATTAAATTCATGAGTCATACAATAAACTCTAGGAAAGAGTGATTGAACGCGGGTTTAGGAGTACGACAAGAGTGATTAAGACTCAATTTGGATTTACGTCAGATAGATTTACAACAGAGTATATATTCTTGCTAAGAAGATTTACTTATCACAAAAAGAAGAAAGATCTACACATGATATTCATTGACCTAGAGAAAGCATATGATAGAGTACCATGAAAGGTCCTTTGGTGGGTGATGGAGAAGAAATGAATTCGTATTAAATATATAATTGTCATAAAGGACATGTATGAAGGAGCTGTTATTAGCGTGAAAACAGTAGTAGTACAAAGGTCTTATGTCGTATGCTATTTATTGATGATATTGTGTTAATTGACGAAATTAGTGAGGATTTCATGAAAGCTTGAGTTATGAAGAAACATATGGGAAAATAAGAGATTCAAGATAAGTATAAGTAAGACCGAGTACATGCACTGCAAGTTTAGTTAGCACGTGCAGAGCGAAATTGAGGTGAGACTAGATGAAATTCAAGAGAACAATAATAATAGATGAAGATATTGCTTATAGGATTAAAATCAAATGGTTGAAATGGAGAAGTGCTACTGGGGTGTTATGTGATAGAATGATCCCAACCCAGGTGAAAGGTAAGTTCTATAAAATAGCTATAAAACTGACTATGTTATATGCTAGTGAATATTGAACTGTTAAATCTCAACATATCTACAAGATAGTATTGCAGAAATGTGAATGCTAAGATCGATGTGCTTCACACAAAATTAGATAAGATTAAAAATAATCATATTCGCCAGAAGGTGCAAACAGCACATATTGAGGATAAAATGAGAGAAGGTCGCTTGAGATAGTATGGTTATTGTAACGACCTGACTTGCCATTTTGAGAATTAGCGTCTCGTTCGGTGGCGTAAGGTCTCAAGCAACTTTGTAATATGTATTATGACTTGCGTGTGTAGCCGAGTTTGGGTTTTGGATGACTCAGGATAAAATTAAAAGACTAATTTTTGTTAGAAACTTAAAAGAGTTTACCGGAATTTTACTTTTATGCAAACGACTCCAGAATAGAGTTTGTTGATTTCAATACCTTCGTATGGTGATTTCGGGCTTATGCGTATGTTTGGATGTTGATTTGGAGGTTCGTAGGTCGTTTCGACATGAATTGGCGAAAGTTGAAAAAATGGAATATTTTAGAAAGTTTGACCGGGAGTTGACTTTATTGATATCGGGGTCGGAATCCAGTTCTAAAAATTGTGATAGGTCCATTATGTCACTTATGACTTGTGTGCAAAATTTGAGGTTAATCGGACTTGATTTGATAGGTTTCGGCATCGAATATAGAATTTGAAATTCGTTAGTTTTCATTAAGCTTAAATTTGGGTGCGATTTGTATTTTAGTATTTTTAATATAAGGCATCGACTAAGTTCGTGTCATGTTATGAGACTTATTAGTATACTTGGTTGGGGTTCCATGGGTCTCGGATGAGTTTTGGAAGAGTTTGATGTTTTGAGCATAATCATGTAATGATGCAAAGGTCCATTTTTAGTTCTAAAGATCGAAATTTGATTTTGAGACTTTCGGGAGTTTGATAATGAATTTTAGGAATGATCTGGAATGTTTGGTCTAATTTCATCAAGTCGCGATTGGGTTTTTAGGGCGAAACATGAGTTAATTGTTTAACGAGCGAAATTGGTATCGCATTGAGAAAATGAGCTTCGAATTGAGTTTCGATTGCACGACTAGGTTCGTATTATTATTTGTGGCTCATAGAAACTAGAATCGTCGAATTCCGAGTTCGTATGATGGAGTTAGAGCTTTTTTAGTAAAAAAGTAAATTACTGGTGCAACCAGGTTCTGGTGTGGACCTTTAGTGACAGGAAATGGACTTTTAGCGGCCAGATTAGTGTTTATTGAGAAGTTTTGTTTTTTTAGCTCATTTCATCATTTTTGGACTTCAAACACTCGTTTGGGGGTGATTTTTCAGAGGAAACTCACGAGAAGTCTTGATGTAAGCCATTTCTGATCATCTTTAGTCAATAAATTGAATTATCATTGAATATTCCGACTAGATTACGTATGTGACGACCCAAAGGGTCATCACCTGTTTTCCTCATCTGTTCTGTGCTTTCGAGGCCTTGAAAACCTCATTTTCTATTGCCTCAATTTGCGTGCGCAATCCGGGCGCGTAGCCGGAAAATTTTCGTGTTGGAATATGTGAATTCTGTGAAAAATTTGAAGAATTTTGATATTAATATGATTATAGTTGACTTTGGTCAATATTTTTGGTAAACGGATTCGGACCCGAGATTGGACGGTCCCGGAAGGTCCGTATAAAAATATGGAACTCTGGCATGTGCCCAGAGTCGAAATCCGAGGTCTAGAACCCGAGTAAAAGAATTTTTCTGTTAAATTATTTTTCTGAAATTATGAAGGAAAATAAAAATAAAAATTTATTAAAAGACTATGGTATCGGGCTCGTATTTTAGTTTCGACACCCGGTACAAGTCTTATATATTGTTTAAGCGCTTCCTGTAAAGTTTGGTTGAAAACGGACGTCGTTTGACGTGTTTCGGGCCTAAATAGCTAAAGTTGGAAGTTATGAACTTTGAAATGAAATTTATGAGTTTTGAGGCTTGATTCTATGTAAATGATGTTATTTTGGCGATTT
>MU788502.1:90587-112437 GCA_026770625.1 Nicotiana glauca
TTTAAGCGACCGTGCTAGAACCACGGGATTCGGGGGTGCCTAACACCTTCCCTCGGATCAACAGAATTCCTTACTTAGAATTTCTGGTTCGCAGACTTCATTAGGAAAGTTGAAATTTCCTCGATTCGGGATTTAAATAAATCGGTGACTTGGGACAACTTTAATTTATTCCAAGTGGCGACTCTGAAATAAATGAAATAACCCCGTTTCAAATAGTGTCACTTAAATTGGAAAAACTCCCTCGCCCATTTTACCCCCTCGGGGTGGGCGCGCCAAAAGGAGGTGTGACAACGCCGAGGTACGAGCGGACGAGGATGATCTTAATGGGCCGACCCAACGGCTAACAACGATACACTCAAAAAGAAGGAGAAATCGATGCAATAAAGGACGGCGAAAACAACTCCCACGCTCCAACAGAGACCGACATCATCCATACACCAGATCCTCCCATCCGCCACCAAGACATACAGACGCGTTACAGCGACACGTCACCCCACTCCGAAACGAAAGAGGTACGCCCCCCTTATTATCCGCTCATAACTTTTGTGTGTCTCCTTCATAAATAGTATACGCACTGGAGAAGCTGGGCACAAGGTGCATAGGCCGCAGAAGATGAAATCAAACCCTGTCACAAGAAATCAAATGTCCTATGTGAGTTCCATCAGGAACGGGGACACAAAATCGAAGACTACATAGGCCTACGTCAAGAAGTGGTCAGGATGCTGAACCAGGGATACCTGAGGGAATTATTTAGCGACAAAGGGAAAATCAACTTTGCACGAGGACTGGAACAACCCCGCGGGCTGCCAAAGCCGCCTTCCCCAACACGCATGATAAACATGATCATCGGAGGTGGCGACGACTCAGTAATCAATCACGTCAAATTTGCCAACACACACAGACTGAAGCGGACCATCGCCCATGAACGGTATTGTCACACCTCCTTTTTCTCACTACACCCCGTAAGGGCATAAAGGAGTTTTTCCAATTAAAGGACAATCGACACGAGATTTATTATTAAAATTTTAGAGTCGCCACTTGGGAGATTAATGGTGTCCCAAGTCACCGGTTGAATCCCGAACCGAGGAAATTATGACTCTGTTAACAGTCCGCGAACTAGAAATTCGAGTAAGGAATTCTATTAACCCGGAAGAAGGTGTTAGGCATTCCCGAGTTTCGTGGTTCTAGCACGGTCGCTCGACTATTGTATTTGCTTTTATCTGATTTCAAAAACATATTTTAACTTATGTGCCTTTTATTGGGAATCTGCTTTTATTTATTATTATGTTTATTTTTTGTTTTAATAAGAATTGCAACGTCGTGAAAACGCATCTCGAACCACGTCACACCAGTGCACCTATGGTTTTCGACATATTCCGACTTTGTTGAGATTTAGATTTGGGTCACATAAATGTGCACCCATATTTAGGAAGGTAATATTATTAAAATACACGCCTAAAGCAACTACGCGTTCATTATCTTTGGGGAAGACCGTGAAATTCGCTAAACGGTCTATCCCGAAGTCTAGGTATTTTTAGTATGACATTTATCCAGGGCCCAACCATTTATTTATTTTGTGTAGCGAGGCTCGTCTCGTTTTATTTTTTTAAAGGCAAACCTAAAATCGACTATGGTTCTCTATGTTTATTTTGTCTCTAATAGCATAACATAATCCTAAGTATTTGTTATTGAATTGAAATAAACTAGATGGTAATTCTGTATTAAGTCCATCCATTGGGATATGAAATAAGCCCACCAAAAGAGTGATGCACTTGTGCCACACCAGCGAGTTGCCAGTCAAGGCCTGGGCCCGAGTCCAAACGTGAGAGGGGTTAACATGGACCTGGGCTCGCACTTCAGGTATTTTAAGGCCCAAATGGCTATTGATAGTAACTTAAGTTGGGTCCAAATTGCTGTCAATGATTATGACAAAGAGAACAATATACAATTATTCAAGTTAACAAGCTGCCAGTCATTTGGATTACAAATTAAAACTCATATTACCTAATTCTATAGATATGCATGACTATGTCAATTTACTCAATCATATCAGCTGATGATTCACATTTAACTACTGATATTAATCGTTAACATACAATTATTCTTATTACACTGACACAATGAACTTAATAAAACAAAAGAGATAAGATCAAACCAGCATGTTTATATTAATTATTACAACACAGTACTGTTCTAAAAATAATCCCTAAATCAATTGAGAATCTTAATTAGCCCTGAATTCTGTTCGTACCCAGATGCTAAACTAAACCAGTATTCAATTATACAGAATCTATAGTTACCAGCCACAAACCAACAGTCCCATTAGATATAAATTATACTATCTGAATTATATTTTTATATAGATTTAAACAAACTTCATTACACAACATATATCACTAACAACCTTCGACAAACAAACAATTGAATGCTTTCATTTCAGCTCAAACGTGAAGCTACATTAGTGTGAATGCAAATGTGTACCTGGAATTAAAAACTAAGAGAAGGAGAAGTCAGCAATGGAGATAGCAACGACAATAGCCCAGTGACGAGTTCAAAACCAGTAATAAAGCAGTCAACACAGCAATTCCAGGAATGAATTCAAAGCAAAACCAGTAGTAAATCACCACAACAGCAGGTATACCAATAAAACACCCCACAACCAGCTCAAATATACTGCAACAGTACAACACTCAACCCAAAATGACTTGATTAAACCGCAAAAAACACTCAGGATCAGATCACAACACTTCTGAAACTTCTATTGCCAAAACACTGGATTCAAGGAGAGCAATTCAACTATAACACTTAAAACTAGCCTAGAATTTGATTGAACAGTATTTTTTGGATTTTTTTTTGAAGATTTTCTATTGTTTTTGGATTTTTGAATGTTTAAATTTCAAAATCAGATCTGGAGGTTATAGAGAGAGTTTCAGAGGGATTTTAGAGGCTGAAAAAACTTCCTCCCATGAAGGCACTATTCATGCCTTTTTATAGGCAGAAATAGGGCAACCTTCAGCTTGTTATTTACACCACAGGCCCCTCCCTTTTTATTTAATTAACCCTTTTATTTTTTAACCTATACCCAAGTTACACCCCCTATGATCTTAAAGTGCAAATTACCACCCCTTCTAGGAGCTTCTAGTGATTTCTAAGGTCAGTTGATTCCAGATTCCTTAAGTAAACTACCTTTATTGCCCCTGTGCTAACTCTGAAATTATTATCCTATCCCTAGCCCCTGATATTTACCCAAAGCTAAGACAAAATGTGGGTCAACTTGTCCCTGGACTGACCCCAAACTTTTGGGCTACTGCATCACCAGGTTCCAACGGCCCTTGGACCACCTGAACCTTTGAGGCCCAAATTATGGCCTGAACAATTTACAGGCTCACAGAAATCCACTAGTCATGCGTCCAAGAGGACTGAAAGGAAAAAGGGCCATTGATACAAATGCAAGCATGAAGTTAAAATAAGGACAAAAAATCAACTATGCTGATAATAACCTAAATCTGAATCATAAAACTAATTAACTATTAACCAAAGCAAATAGTCGAATCAGACACAAATAAAACCAAAGCAATAATTAAAGATGGAAAACCAAGGAAGGTTAGCAACTAACCGAGATGAATGACTCAAAAGGGTGGTGAAGCTGGGGCCCGCCAAGACAGTTGAACCTTCTCAAAATCGAGCCAAAATTCGAATTAACCAAATCTTTCGAAAAGAAAACTTGATTAACACGAATCTTGAATCGTATTTGAACTCTGAAACATAGGGTCTTGGATTCGAAGAGATTGGCTAGTCTTTGAAGACAACTCGTTTAAGATCTGTGATGAGGAAATGAGAAGGGTTTTGGGGTGTAATTTTAAGTTTGAACAGAGGTGGCACCGCCACCGTAGAACTGTGGCAGCGCTAGGGTTTTCATCCTTTAAGTGAAAATTCGAGGAATTATGGGTATATTTGAGGAAAAGCAATGGTGGATATGAGATGAGAAAATCAAAACAAGTTGGTGGTGTTAATTTGGTTGGGATCGAAGGGTCGCCGCCGCCGTGAAGCGATTTCCGGCGGCGACGGATGGTGCTCTATGGGCGGCGTTACAGGGGAGAGAAGGTGAGAGATATAGTACTAGGCTAATATTTCGAACACTTTTATGTGTTTGTGGTGATGCTTTACTGGTCGTTCGATTAAGAGAGAATGAAGGGCTTAGATTGATTTGGCTTTAAGAAACTCAAAACGACGTAGTATTGTCCTAGTACTACGTCGTTTGAGTGGAAGGTTGGACCGGGTTGGGGCATGGTTTGGGCCTACTGGCTGGACGATTTTTTGGGGTTTATTTGGGGCTGAAGAGCTTGGGCCTGTTTTGCTTTCCTTTTGTATTTTTATATTTTCTGATTTTATTGAAATGCTAAATTCAAAGATAAGAAACCACATTGACTTCCAAAATTATTATTCAATTCCCAAACATACTACTTTCTAATTAAACACAAACTAAGATAAATTAAAACTAAAAATGCAAAAGGGCCATTTTGTTATTTTCTTCTTTATAAAGTAACTCAATTAATCCTAAAATATGAAATTAAACCCTAAATGCGAGTCAAGTATATATTTTTTATATTTTTTCATGAATTAATCAATAATAAACGTGCACAAACAAATGCAAACAATTGACAAAAATTCACAAAAATTGTAAAAATAGAGAAAGATTATTTTGTTTGAATTTTTGGGAATAATGCATATATAGGGCAAAAATCACGTGCTCACAGCTGCCCCTCTTTGCCCGGAAACACAAAGAGTTTTCGTGCAAAGATAAGTGAGCGAGAACGAGCGATTTTTGCCCGTTCGCATATTCCGTGTGAAGCATTTTTGAAAGAGCTGACCGCACCCTGCTTCGGAGGTTGTCTACATATCCCGGGCTAAACATGAATCAGGTCAGTGTAGTTCGGGAAGGTTTGGTAGCTGGGACTACCAGGAGCTGTGATTTCATTGCTGTTGCTGCTGCTACTGCTTGCTGACCTCCTTATTACACCGTGACAAAAGAAAAAGAAGCTAGCCTAAGCTATGATCTATGAGTTACAAAAGATCCTATCTATGTTTTCAAATTTGCTCTTGTGTTCCCTTGAACCTGTATCTTGTATTCTTCCGATGAGATTCTTGTTGTTGCCTTGAATTGTGATTGGCGATGTTTTGCCATTCCTCCAAATATGTTTGACTGCTGAAATTTGACATATGTGCCTCTATTCTCCAGGCGGGCTCCTGATTGTTGCAGCTTGAAAAGTATTCCCTTATTCTCCAAGTGGGCTCCTGAGTGCAACGCTTGAAAAGTATTCCCTTGTTCTTCAGGTGGGCTCCTGACTGCAACAAAATAGACAAACAAAGAAAATTTTCTGCCCCAGTTTTGTGACTCGGAACATCATGTTATCAAATATGAAAATTAACAGTTAAAATTTGAATTGTACTTCCCTTGTTCTCCAGGTGGGCAGCTGACTGCTGAGACTTGAAAAGTATTCCCTTGTTCTCCAGGTGGGCTCCTGACTGCAACAAAATAGACAAACAAGCAAAATTTCCTGCCCCAGTTTGGTAGCCGGGCAGACTTGTGAGTTGTTACCTAAGCTACTGGTATGATGGTGAGAGCAAAACGAAAGACTTGATTGGCATGTACGACCCATGTGAGTAAAACTATTTGACTAAGATTTTTATCCTAGGAGAAAATTCATCAGACTAGGTTTTGACTCTAGGAGAAGATTCATCAGACTAGGTCCAGTTTTGGTTATCTTATGAGAAAGGTTCGTCAGACTAAGATGTCGACCTTAGGAGAAGATTCATCAGACTAAGGTTTTGACTCTATGAGAAGATTCATTAGACTAGGTCCAGTTTTGGTTATCTTAGGAGAGAGGTTCGTCAGACTAAGATGTCGACCTTAGGAGAAGATTCATCAGATTAAGGTTTTGACTCTAGGAGAAGATTCATCAGACTAGGTCCAGTTTTGGTTATCTTAGGAGAAAGGTTCATCAGACTAAGATGTCGACCTTAGGAGAAGATTCATCAGACTAAGGTTTTGACTTTGGGAGAAGATTCATCAGATTAGGTCCAGTTTTGGTTATCTTAGGAGAAAGGTCCATCAGACTAAGATTTTGACTCTAGGAGAAGATTCATCAGACAAGGTTTATTTGTTATCTTAGGAGAAATATTCATCAGACTAAGATTTTTACTCTAGGAGAAAGTTCATCAGACTAGGTTTTGACTCTAGGAGAATATTCATCAGACTAGGTCCAGTTTTGGTATCTTAGGAGAAAGGTTCATCAGACTAAGATTTGGACTCTAGGAGAAGATTCATCAGACTAGGTCTTGTGTTATCTTAGGAGAAAGATTCGTCAGACTAAGATTTAGACTCTAGGAGAAGGTTTGAGAAACTTCCCTTTGTCGGCTTCCCTCTTCTTCCTTTTCTTTTCCTTTCTTTTCTTTTTCTTCTCTTGTTGTTGAACCAACTTTCTTGTACTGCTTTTGTTCCTGTTTCAAACAAAGAAAATTTGTGAGTTTAAAATGTGGTGTTTGGTTTGTGGCCTTGAACTTTGAAGGTGGCTCGACATTCTCCATTTGTTGCATTGCATGAATGGTCATCTCCCCAATCCTCATATCTCATATGAATCCCGCAGCATGTCTATTGTCCCCGCTTTGTGTATATGATGTTCTTTCTTGACCACTGCCTTTGTCCTTGAGTTTATTGTTCCTTGACTTGTCACGATAACTGATTCCCACTCGAAGATCTTGCTTGTTTATTGACTAACCACTTTCTTTTGCTACCCTTGACATGGAGAATACCTCTGATCCGTTCACCAAAACACCCTCCATCTGTTGCATGGTTCCTAAATTGAGACGTACCACGCCCTTGTATTTCACACGAGTCCCAAAGTATGCTGATTGTGGCCAACTCATTGTGCCTGCTATTTTCTCCTGACTTGACGCCTTTATGTGTTCACTAGATCCTATTTTGTTTAATTGGAAAGCTTGGTGGCAAATTTTGAAGTCATTTCTTACTTGTTCTGAACAACCGACCCAGGAAGAGGGAGTAAAACAAGATGTGAGGAATAGAGTGAAGGATAATGGAAAGAGACGATTCCTAACAAGAAACCTATAGAGTAGCAACCCATCAGATGTGGATACCGACTCTAGCGACCTTGACATGCACCTGCAGCCTACTCTGTTTAGCAAATCTGATGTTCAGCTCTTGTTGTACCTTTTCGCCGTGAAACTGGGCTTTACTGCTCCGCTTGCCCGATCTGATTCACCATCTTTATTTGACTTGTGGTGCCCGTAGGGTTTTCACCATCAAGCCTCTCTCATTTTGGTTTTTCTCTCATCTCACCGTCGCCTTATGGTTCCTGTAAAGGTTTTCACCAATAAGACTCTCTCATTTTTTATTTCTCTCATCTTTCATCGCCTTGGGGTACCCGTGGTGGTTCTCATTGACAATATTCTCTCATTCTTCATTTCTTTCGTCTGGACTGGAGTGTTGTCCCTGATATGATTCACCTCTTCTCGCTCGACTTGGCATTTCTTGAAGACTGATCGGAAGGTCATTCTTTAGACCGTAATGCAGGCGTTTGGATGGGGATAGAAAGAAGGGTATCAAAGGCTCAAAAACAATTCAACGGGTTCAAAAATTACAATTTCCAGAATCAAATTTCTCACAACAGCCACAACTTCTGCCTCAATTTCTTTCTTGGGGATTTTTGGAGTTTTGTTTTGGTATGACTGAACCTCAGAGAGGCTGCCTACGTACCCTTTCGTGATCAAGTCAAACGTAGTTCAGATGACTACTTTTGTTGTTGCGATCTTTCTTCCACTTTTCTTTTTCTTTCTTTTCATTTCTTTTCTTTTCCTTCTCTTTTCTTTTCTTGTCTTTCTCTTCTATTTTGCTTTTTCTTTTCTTTTCTCTTCTTTTTCTTTTCTCTTTTTTTCCCTTTTTTTTCCTTTTCTTTTCATTTCTTTTGTTTTCTTTCATTTCACTATTTTTCTCTTGTTTCTCCACTTACTTCCCCATTCGAGCTTGCGAGTTTTATTATTGATTCCGAAAGAGGGATGTGCAAGAAAATAATCGAGGCTCAAAGGGGTAATAAAGGATAAAGTGTTTGGATAGCAGAATAAAATGCCTTCGTCATTCTAATCTCCAAAACATGCCAAGTACAAACTACACAGTTAAACAAGCTGAGGAAAATACACATAACACCTTTTGATTGATTCACATGTTTGCCTTCTGTATTTTCCAATTCCCTAGAACCATTAGACAACAATCTCAGTACCACGAACGATACTGGTAGACTTAGGGCAAACTTGCCTTTGGCTTCAAGCCAATGCGGCATGATGCATTTCAACAGTATTTCTTTATGTTCTATCGGTTCCTAGTTTCACACAATTTGGGCTCGAAGTGATCTCAAAATGCCCTTACTTATTTCCTCGAATGTCCTTACATCTTCAACATTGTTTCATTGCTTTATTACTAAACTGCCTTTTAAAACAGGCTGAGAATTATGCATGCATATTGTGTTATAAGAACCAGTATGAAAAGAATTGTAAAAGGAGAAGGGAACTAAAAATGACCAGAAATGACAGGAAACAGAGAATTGCATTATACTGACGGTGAAAGGGTCGAAACAACAAAACAAGCAAACTAGACTAGTTACAACCTTTGAACAAACCTAGACAACACTAACAAGCTATTATGACTAGACAAACAAAGCAAAGTGAAAGGATAGAAGGGTTTGGATTACAAGACCGTATCCGGATTACAACCCTGAAAATAACCCGGACAGCAGAAATGACAACAAAATAAACCACCAAAGCTCCACTCTAGTTAAACAGGAGATGGAGCGTCTTTCCAATTACCGAACTCGACATCTTAGCCACTGGATTGCCCATCAAAATTGTTGGGGCCTTCATTCATCGAGTTTCCGAGAGGATTCTCATACTCCCCATCGCCATGGATATTCCCCACAAAATGTGCACCATCATGTACAGGTAAAGGATTTTGTGCAATGTTCGGGGTGGCACTGTCCTGCATCGCAATTACCCCTTCCTGGATCATTCTTTCTATCTCTCTTTTCAAATCCCGGCAACTTTTGACATCGTGCCCCTGGGCATTGGAATGGTATTCACACCTTTTAGAAGGGTCAAAGCTTCTTGCACGCTTGTCCACCTGATTCAGAAGGACCGGTGCAATCAAGTTATAATGCTTTAGTTTCTCAAACAAGTCTGCATACGACTCTCCGATGAGGGTGAAAGTTTCCTGCTTCTATGCCCTCTCTTGCTTGAAATATTGGTTAGCTCGCAAACCTGCTCCAGGGAAATTCTTGTAGGCTCTTGGAGGTGGGTAGGTGTTTTGAGTTGGGTAAGTATTTTGTGGAGTGGGTGCACGCCATGACGCGTGGGTAGGATGTTGGGGATATGTGTGGGCATGGTGGACAGAGTAGTGGGGACCACGTGATGGGTAATAGCACTGTAGAGTGTGGGAGTAGGTTTGGGGATGGGGTCGAGGTTGATGGTAATATGGTGATGGGCCCCTGGACCAAGTTCTTGAGTCAACTACCGCCACATATTCTTTCTTTTTATTTCCCAGTACCCCTCTGCTCTGGATGGCCTGAGTAGTTGCCTTGATTGCCGAATAGCTCAGGATTTTGTCGGATTTGAGCCCCTCTTCAACCATACTGCCCATTTTCACTACCTCGTTAAAAGATTTTCCCACTGCTGACACCAAATGACCATAGAAAGTAGGCTCCAAATCCTGTAAGAAGTAATCGACCATTTCGCTTTCTTTCATTGGAGGATCGACTCTTGGTGCCTGTTCTCTCCATCGGAAACCGTACTCCCTGAAACTTTCCCCTGGCTTCTTCTCAATTTTAGTCAGTGATAGATGGTCCGGGATAATTTCGAGATTATACTGGAAATGGCAGGCGAATGCTTGTGCCAAGTCATCCCAGGTATACCACCGCGCATGATCTTGCCGCGTGTACCATTCCAAAACAACACCACTGAGACTTTGACTAAAGTACGCCATTAACAACTCATACCGTCCTCCGGCTCCCCTCATCTTCATGCAGAATCCCCTCAGGTGGGCCACCGGGTCACCATGTCTATCATATAGGTCAAATTTTGGTAACTTGAATCCCGTAGGTAACTGGACATCGGGAAACAAGCATAAATCCTTGTAGGCCACACTGACTTGACGACCCAATCATTGCATGTTCCTGAAGGATTGCTCCAGTCTTTTTACTTTTCAAAACATCTCTTCCTGTTCCGGATCCTTAAGCGGCTTGTCAGTTTTCACCGGGAGCTCCAGGTGAGGAGTGTAGGAATATGGCTCTTAAGCTTTAAAGGTAGGCTCAGGAGGGTAGTACTGGCCGTCATGAGTTGGAAACAATGGATCACGGGATGATCTTTGCAATGTGGCAGGTGGAGGTGCCATATATACAGGGGTAATTGGCGGGGGAAGGTTTTGTTTGGGTGGTGGAGCTTGGGGAAAATAGGAAGTGGTGCCATAACTCTGTTGGTAGAAAGGGCATGGTGAAGATGAACTCGCAGGAGGAAGCTCCTGAGGCTGAGCCTGAGGTGGGATATATGCTGGATTGGCGGGATAAACTGGCGCCGGCTGACCCTTAGCCCAGGCCTGATGCATCTCAGCCATCTGTTGTCTCAACTTATACATCTCTTCTTTCATTGCTCTAACATCTACCACTTCTACCTCTTTTGACGGGTCCATGATATTGGTATCTGATTCTTGGCCTGTCATGTTCAGTTTGTTTTTTAACCCGGTGTTGTAGGAATGGGTTACCAGGACGCCGACTGCCTTTTGTCCTTGTGTTGTAAAGAAGAGTTACCACTTTGAAACCACAAACCAACCACATTTCTGGAATAACATGACAAATTGAAAGCATCACGTTAGCGTTAGGGCGTTTAATATATTGGTAACAGCTTTTGGTTGGTCGCATGCGTCATCCCGACCTTTCCATTATTTCCAATCGCAAACTTTCTCTTCTTTATTTTCTCTTCTTTTTTTCTTTTCTTTTCACTCTTGTCGTTGTCTTCTCTTATTCCTATTTTCTTCATTTCTTGATTTTTCTTTTCTTTCTTTCTTGTTTTTTCGCTATTTTCTTTTCTTTTTGCCCTTTTTGTGATTTTTCCTCTTTTTTTCTTTTTCTTTTGGTTATGGTCGAATCCTATGTGGATTTCCTACGTATCATGACCCTGCATGAATCAGACCGAGCGTAGTTCTTGCAAATATGTGCAAAATTAAATGCAAGAAATAAAGAAATAATTTTTTCAAAATTTTCAAATTTTCATTAATAACAACTGCGATTACAAAACTACTAGACTATTTGTTTTTTTCTTTTTTTCAAAAGGAACGTACAAAATAGACTCAAAAACGAAATACCGACTCGACTAATCTAGGAGTACATCAAAGCTTCAAATCCTAGGGTACGCGGGGCATCACTTGGCATCGCCGCAGGCCTGCGCAAGACTGAGAAGGCTTCAATGCCATCTGTGGGCTATTTAAATAAAACTGGCTATGTAATGGCTTATTTTGACTTTAAAAAAATGACAAGTGGCTATCCTTCAAAAATATTTATCGTAAAAGAACAAAGACTCAGTTTTGCAAATACGGCCTTTCAGCATTTCCGAAAGGGAGATTTTAAGGCTGTGGCCGCAAACTATTTTGAAATGACTCAGGGTGGCTATTCTTGTAAAAACAGCCTTCCGGCGCCCTTTTGGGGACATTCGGCTTATTTTAAAACAAGAATGGCGTAACCCGACTTATTAGATAAGAATTAAAATTTTGATATTTTTTGGCTATTTTTGAAAAGGAGTGGTTGGACCCGATGAGGGTTGCCTACGTATCTCATATCCGGTGAGAATCAAACCAGCGTAGTTCGGGCAGATTGGATACGGGCGAAAAATTAAAACAACTAAACATATATTTTTGTCTTTTCTTGAAAATGATAAAAATGCAAAATCTATTTGAATTTTTTTTTCTTTCTGTTTTCGAAAAATGATCTAATGCAATTTTTTTTCTTTTGGATTGTTCATATTTCTTTTCCTATACAAAATGTAAAAAAAAATTATAAATGGGCCCCACTCGCTTTTATTTTCACACCTCACGCTCTTTGTTTTTCATTGTCAATATTTTCTTTCTCTTTTCTTCTTTTTCATTTTCAACAAACAATAAAACAACTTATTTTTCCCAAACTAAAATAAAGATTCTTTTATTTTTCTTTTTCTGCGAACAATTTCCAAAAATAAAAACTCTTTTTCTATTTTTCCTATGCTTTTAGTAAAACAAAATATTAAAAATAAAATATTTCCATTTTTTCGAAATTTCGGCAGAGTTTCGACAGTATTTGGGCATCGGTTTTTCTAAAATTAAAAAATTAATTCTTTATACTGCTATTTCTATTTTTTTTCTCCTTTTCTCAATTTCACAAAATTCTCGATGTTCAAAAGCCGGTCAGCATGCGGGCCTGAGACAAATAAATGCAACACGTAAAATGCATCATGGTGGTCGTTTCATATCCGGTTACCTGTCCATGACGGACCCAACCCCTGTGTTGAGTCCCTTAAGTCATATGCACGTGATGCAAATAAGCGCTCCTACTAGGGATCCGACTTGAAGTCAAGTTATTCTAAGTTCAAAACCTGGGTATATGTTCTAGACTGTGTACCCGAGCGGACAACTCGAGTCGAGGATGGGGCTACGTACCGAGAACCAAAAGGCCATCCGGCTTAATAACTTGTCCGACCTCTTTCTTATTTTAAGGTATTGACACTAACAACATAGGGAGTCTCAACCAGTAAGCACATCCCCGGAGATGAGAAGAGAAGGGTTTCGGCACAGTTTATATACAGTTCAGATAATATCAAAGCGGTAAATATTTAGCACATTAAGCATGAAACAAGTAGGAAAATCAGATATAACCAAATACAACAATTTATCTAAGCTCGAATTCTAAACCCTGAACAAAATGTTCTGGGTTCTTTTCCCCAGCAGAGTCGCCAGAGCTGTCACACCTCCTTTTTCTCACTACAGGGCGTAAATGAGTTTTTCCAATTAAAGGACAATCAACACGAGATTTATTATTAAAATTTCGGAGTCGCCACTTGGGAGATTAATGGTGTCTCAAGTCACCGGTTGAATCCCGAACCGAGGAAATTATGAATCTGTTAACAGTCCGCGAACCAGAAATCCGAGTAAGGAATTCTGTTAATCCGGAAGAAGGTGTTAGGCATTCCCGGGTTTCGTGGTTCTAGCACGGTCGCTTGACTATTGTATTTGCTTTTATCTGATTTCAAAAACATATTTTAACTTATGTGCCTTTTATTGGGAATCCGCTTTTATTTATTATTATTTTTATTTTTTGTTTTAATAAGAATTGCAACGTCGTGAAAACGCGTCTCGAACCACGTCGCACCAGTGCACCTGTGGTTTTCTACACATTCCGACTTCGTTGAGATTTAGATTTGGGTCACATAAATGTTCACCTGTATTTAGGAAGGTAATATTATTAAAATACGCGCCTAAAGCAACTACGCGTTCATTATCTTTGGGGAAGACCGTAAAATTTGCTAAACGGTCTATCCCGAAGTCTAGGTATTTTTAGTATGACATTTATCGAGGGCCCATCCATTTGTTTATTTTGTGTAGCGAGGCTCGTCTCGTTTTATTTTTTTAAAGGCAAACCTAAAAGCGACTATGGTTCTCTATGTTTATTTTGTCTCTAATAGCATAACACAATCCCAAATATTTGTTATTGAATTGAAATAAACTAGATGGTAATTCTGTATTAAGGCCATCTATTGGGCTCTGAGATAAGCCCAACAAAAGAGTGATGCACTTGTGCCACACCAGCGAGTTGCCAGTCAAGGCATGGGCCCGAGTCCAAACGTGAGAGGGGTTAACATGGACATGGGCTCGCACTTCAGGTGTTTTAAGGCCCAAATGGCTATTGATAGTAACTTAAATTGGGTCCAAATTGCTGTCAATGATTATGACAAAGAGAACAATATACAATTATTCAATTTACCAAGCTGCCAGTCATTTGAATTACAAATTAAAACTCATATTACCTAATTCTATAGATATGCATGACTGTCAATTTACTCAATCAAATCAGCTGATGATTCATATTTAACTACTGATATTAACCGTTAATATACAATTATTCTTATTACATTGACACAATGAACTTAATAAAACAAAAGAGATAAGATCAAACCAGCATGTTTATATTAATTATTACAACACAGTACTGTTCTAAAAATAATCCCTAAATCAATTGAGAATCTAAATTAGCCCTGTCTTCTGTTCGTACCTAGATGCTAAACTATACCAGTATTCAATTATACAGAATCTATAGTTACCAGCCACAAACCAACAGTCCCATTAGATATAAATTATACTATCTAAATTATATTTTTATCTAGATTTAAACAAACTTTATTACACAACATATATCACTAACAACCTTCGACAAATAAACAATTGAATGCTTTCATTTCAGCTCAAACGTGAAGCTACATCAGTGTGAATGCAAATGTATACCTGGAATTAAAAATTAAGAGAAGGAGAAGTCAGCAATGGAGATAGCAACAACAATAGCCCAGGGACGAGTTCAAAACCTGTAATAAAGCAGTCAACACAGCAATTCCAGGAATGAATTCAAAGCAAAACCAGTAGTAAATCACCACAACAACAGGTATACCAATAAAACACCCCACAACCAGCTCAAATATACTGCAACAGTGCAACACTCAACCCAAAATGACTTGATTAAACCGCAAAAAACAGTTAGGATCAGATCACAACACCTCTGAAACTTCTATTGCCAAAACACTGGATTCAAGGAGAGCAATTCAACTATAACCCTTAAAACTAGCCTAGAATTCGATAAAACAGTATTTTTTTGGATTTTTTTTTGAAGAATTTCTATTGTTTTTGGACTTTTGAATGTTTGAATTTCAAAATCAGATCTGGAGGTTATTGAGAGAGTTTCGGAGGGATTTTAGAGGCTGAAAAAACTTCCTCCCATGAAGGCACTATTTATGCCTTTTTATAGGCAGAAATAGGGTAACCTTCAGCTTGTTATATACACCACAGGCCCCTCCCTTTTTATTTAATTAACCCTTTTATTTTTTGACCTATACCCAAGTTACACCCCCTATGATCTTAAAGTGCCAATTACCACCCCTTCTAGGAGCTTCTAGTGATTTCTAAGGTCAGTTGGTTCTAGATTCCTTAAGTAAACTAGCCTTATTGCCCCTGTGCTAACTCTGAAATTATTATCCTATCCCTAGCCCCTGATATTTACCCAAAGCTAAGACAAAATGCGGGTCAACTTGTCCCTGGACTGACCCCAAAATTTTGGGCTACTGCATCAGCAGGTTCCAACGGCCCTTGGGCCACCTGAACCTTTGAGGCCCAAATTGTGGCCTGAACAATTTACAGGCTCACATAAATTCACTAGTCCGGCGTCCAAGAGGACTGAAAGGAAAAAGGGCCATTGACACAAATGCAAGCATGAAATTAAAATAAGGACAAAAAATCAACTATGCTGATAATAACCTAAATCTGAATCATACAACTAATTAGCTATTAACCAAAGCAAATAGTCGAATCAGACGCAAATAAAGCCAAAGCAAAAATTAAAGATGGAAAACCAAAGAAGGTTAGCAACTAACCTAGATGAATGACTCAAAAGGGTGGGGAAACAGGGGCTGACCAGGACAGTTGAACCTTCTCAAAATCGAGCCAAAATTCGAATTAACCAAAGCTTTCGAAAAGAAAACTTGATTAACCCGAATCTTGAATCGTATTTGAACTCTCAAACATAGGGTCTTGGATTCGAAGAGATTGGCTAGTCTTTGAAGACAACCCGTTTAACATCTGTGATGAGGAAATGAGAAGGGTTTTGGGGTGTAATTTTGAGTTTGAACAGAGGCGGCACCTCCACCGGAGAATTGTGGCGACGCTAGGGTTTTCATCTTTTAAGTGAAAATTCTAGGGATTATGGGTCTATTTGAGGAAAAGCGATGGTGGATCTGAGATGAGAAAATCAAAACAAGTTGGTGGTGTTAATTTGGTTGGGATCGAAGGGTCGCCACCGCTGTGAGGCGATTTCCGACGGCGACGGATGGTGCTCTGTGGGCGGCGTTACACGGGAGAGAAGGTGAGGGAGATAGTACTAGGTTAATATTTCGAACACTTTTATGTGTTTGTGGTGATGCTTTACTGGTCGTTCAATTAAGAGAGAATGAAGGGCTTAGATTGATTTGGCTTTAAGAAACTCAAAACGACGTAGTATTGTCCTGGTACTACGTTGTTTGAGTGGAAGGTTGGACCGGGTTGGGGCATGGTTTGGGCCTACTGGTTGGACGATTTTTTGGGGTTTATTTGGGGCTGAAGAGTTTGGGCCTGTTTTGCTTTCCTTTTGTATTTTTATATTTTCTGATTTTATTGAAATGCTAAATTCAAAGATAAGAAACCACATTGACTTCCAAAATTATTATTCAATTCCCAAACATACTACTTTCTAATTAAACACAAACTAAGACAAATTAAAACTAAAAATGCAAAAGGACCATTTTGTTATTTTCTTCTTTATAAAGTAACTCAATTAATCCTAAAATATGAAATTAAACCCTAAATGCGAGTCAAGTATTTTTTTCATAAATTAATCAATAATAAACGTGCACAAACAAATGCAAACAATTGACAAAAATGCCACAAAAATTCACAAAAATTGTAAAAATAGAGAAAGATCATTTTGTTTGATTTTTTGGGAATAATGCATATATAGGGCAAAAATCACGTGCTCACAGGTATGACGACTTCGAAGATAGTATCACCTTCGATAAGTCTGATGCCGATGGTTTGTCTTTCCCTCATTATGATGCTTTAGTTATTACTTTACGTATCACTGATACAGATGTTAAAAGAGTCATGATCGACGACGGAAGTGGCGCATGTATTATCCACCCAAGGGTCCTCGCACAAATGGGACTCGAGGATAGGGTAATACCGCGCTGCATAACACTAACTGGTTTCAACAATGCAGTGGAACGGAGATCCAGAGAAATAACACTGCCCGTCTTAGCGGGAGGAGCCACGCAGGAAACAACTTTCCACGTGATGAACCAAGAAATGACGTACAACGTCATCATAGGATGCCCGTGGATACACGCCATGCGAGCAGTCCCTTCAAGCCTTTACCAAGTGATCAAATTCCCTATCCCATGGGGAGTATTCAGCATTAGGGGCAAGCCACACACCGCGTAGGAATGTCATAAAATAGCTCAAGATTGCGCCCACACCCAACAACTGAAGGGGGCGAGTGCGGAGGCATAGCAATTAGCCGTGTCGGGCACTAAAGTCGACCCGACAGCGGAAGCCATTAGAGATCCCGACGATGTGGAAGCCTGTAAAGCAACGGTCGAAGATCTCGACCCAATCCAATTGGACGACACCGACCCCGCAAAGAAAGCCTACATCGGGCACGACCTCGTCAACCCAAGTAAGTATCGTGAATTCCTAACTAACCATGCAGATCTATTTGCTTTCGCCCATTCAGATATGCCGGGAATTACGCAAGGCATCGCCACCTACAAGCTGAACGTCAATCCATTACATCCGCCTGTGTGACAAATGAGAAGGAAATTCAACGCCGCTATCAATGAAGCGGTCAACGAGGAAGTAGATAAACTACTGGCCAACGACTCCATCAGGGAATCAAAGTACCCCCAATGGGTCACCAACGTCGTCATGGTCAAAAAGAAAAACGGGAAGTGGAGAATGTGCGTAGATTTCACCGATCTGAACAAAGCATGCCCGAAGGATTCATTCCCACTACCTCACATCGACCAATTGATCGACGCCACTGCAGGACATGAGCTGTTGAGCTTCCTAGATACCTACTCCGGCTACAATCAAATCATGATGGCCGAGGAGGATCAGGAGAAGACGACTTTCATCACCCATCAAGGGACTTACTGTTACAAGGTAATTCCCTTCGGGCTTAAAAATACAGGGGCTACGTACCAGAGACTGGTCACCAAGATGTTCAAATAGTAGCTCAGTAAGACTATGAAGTCTATATCGACGATTGTGAGCACGTGATTTTTGCCCTATACGAGAATTACTCCCAAAAAATTCAAAATAAATAATTTTGTTTGTTTGCAATTGTCGTGAATTTTGTGTTAATTTTCTATCATTATTTGCATTTTTTTTCTTTTTCTTTTTCTTGCATATTGATTTGTTTGAATTAAGGAAAAAAAATGAAAATACAAAAATGTTGCATTTGCATTTAGGACATAATTTTACAATTAGGAGTAATTAAGTAAGTTTTACAAAAATGTAAAAAATCACAAAAAATAACGTACTTCGCATTTTAGTGCTTATTGTCAAAATTGTGTGATTCCTTTTAATTTGATATTTAATTATTTGTGATAATTACTACTTAGAGTTAATTAATATTTTTAAGATAATTTGGTCGAGGTTAAATTTAGATTTTTATTTTTATTTTAATTGGAAAATAAAATTGAAAAGGAAAAGAAAATAAGAAGAGGAAAATCGGATTTGGGCCAATTTCAATTCAATTCACCCAAGCCCAAACTAAACACCCTTATACCCAACCAAAATACCCACAAACCAAGCCCAAATCCTTAAAAAATCTGATCCACCCCATCTCCCCGCTCAATCTTGACAGTTGATATATAGTAGATCCAACGATCCGGAACTCACCCATTTTTAATATAAAAATTGTTCAAAAAAAAAAAACCCACCCCCTCATTTATAAACTCCTCATTCTTCCACTTCTCTCACATCTCTCTAAATTTAAAACCTCTCTACCTCCCTCTTCTCCCTCCGCCGCCGCCGCCCATCGAAATTCTTTTCCGGCGGCGGTCTACCTCTAAATTCCCTCAAATTCACACAATCTTCTCTTCTTCTCCTCCTCTACCTCATCTTATCAACCAAACTCCCCAAAGCCCAACCAAAACCGTAGATCTTAGATCTAAAAAAGCCAAAACCCTAGATCTACCCCCTTTTTTTGTGTGCATTTTCCTAGCTGTTAAAAAATCTTCCAATCAAGATCTCCGATCAAGGATCTTAGATCCAAGACGAGAGTCTTGATTTGAGGATTTTTTCACGGTTAGACCCATGTAATTTTGTTATTTAATTTTCACCTTCCTTAATTTATTTATGCATTTATATTTTTCGCATTTTTATTCTCGTTATGTATGTTATTTTCTGTATTTTTATTTTATTTATTTATTTATTTTCTATTTTTTTATTTTATTTATATTCTGCGCAATTTTTTCTTATTTTTGTCCGAATTTTATTTATTTATTTTTCTGTTTAACGCATTTTTTAACCTCTGTTATAATTAGATTTAATTAGATAAAAAAATTTATTAAAAAATGTAGTATTTAGATTCCGTTTTTATTTTTATTATTTTTACATCTCATCAATTTAATTGTTGTTATTCTATTAAATATATTATGTAGTTATTAATGGGGTTGTACATGTATATATATTATACACTCCACATATATATAATTATTTCTCTCACACTAACCCACTAATTTATGTCCCATCATGCCCACTAATTTATGTTTTATCATGCCCACTAATTTATATCCCATCATGCCCACTAGTTTATGTCCCGTCATGCCCACTAGTTTATGTACCCTCCTATCCCAAAATCCCCTATAAATAACCTCTCTTCAGACAAAAAAAAGAGAGAAGAAAAACATTCTGAAAATACTGAAATATAGAGAAGATTATAGATTTTGGATAGCTAAAAATATACAGAGATTTAAGAGAAGAAAATTCTGAAAAATGATAAAAAATAGCTAAATATTTGAAGAAATACTGTTTCATTGGTGCATTTTTATTTAATTTTCAAAGTTTCGAAATCCTTTGATCTTGGTTTGAACTGGTTTTCTGGTGCTAGTTTGCTATTCTCCTGTTACTGAGTCCTCATTTTTCTGTTTTGTTTTCGAATTCCAGGTACATTTTTGAGCTTTGCTTTAATGTAAATTTCGATTGGAAGATGGGAATGAGAAGTTAATGCATGACAACAAATTTATTTGAATTTTATTTTAGATCGTATGAATCCTTGAGTATTTCATCTAATTTCAGATCTTGAATAATGAGATTTACATAAATTATACTTAATTTGGGACTGTTGGTGTAACGACCCGACTGGTCGTTTTGCATTCTCGAACCCCGTTCCCTTAAAATAATTCTTTCCGCATTTGCTTTAGCTGAATTACGACTTGCGAGGGCGGGTGGTTCGGAAGTTAGAAGAATTTCGGGCAAGAATAAGCTCATTCGCTTTATTTCATATCTTCAAAAACGCCAAGTTTGACTTCGGTCAACATTTTGAGAAAACAGACCTGGAATCGCGATCCGGCAATTTCTGAGGTCCGTGAAAAAATATGGAACCTGGGCATGTGTCCGGAATCGAATTCCGAGGTCCCTAGCCTTAGTAATGGAATTTTTCGTAAAAATTGTTAAGTCAGTTTCAAAGAATTAAAGGAAACTAAGAAATTATTGTTTTTATAGGTATCGGGGTCGGATTTTGATTCCGACACTTGGTACGAGTCCGAAATATCATATAAGACTTACCCGTAAAGTTTGGCGTCAATCAGTGTAGTTTAAGGGCATTTTGACTCGTTGGTAGAAAATTTAGAACTTCAAGTTCATTAGATTTGATTAATTGGTTTTGGGGTCCCATTCCGTGATTTAATAATGTTTTGGGTGTTTCAAAGATTTGACTAGGTCCGCCTCGTGATTTCAGACTTGTCGGTATATTCGGGCGGGGCTCGGGAGCCCCGAGCGTCAAATGGTCGAGGTTCGAGCGAAGCTAGAAATTTGAAAAGGGGCAACATATGCTGCTTCTGTCATAACCGCTTTTCCGGCTCTTGGACCGCAGAAGCGAGACCGCAGAAGCGGTCCTGTGATCGCGGAAGCGGAAGGGGCCAGGCCCAGGGGAAACCGTAGAAGCGGACCCCAAGACCGCAGAAGCGGTAGGCCCAAACCACAGAAGTATTTCTATTTCCGCTTATGTGGACTCGCAGAAGCGGCCCAGTCTCTTTGGCCCATTTTACGCAGAAGCGGTCCTATGTCTGCTGAAGCGGAACCCGCAGAAGCGGAATTTCTTCCGCAGAAGCGAAAATCACAGGGGGTCAGTGTATCATTTAATTCGATCTTAAGCCCATTTCCCCCATATCTCTCTCAACTCAAGGGCGATTTTGGTGATTCAAAAAGGGGAGTTTCAGCTTAACGTTTTGAGGTAAGTAATCCCCACTCATTTTAGTTTAAATACATAAACATAGGGTAGATTTAACACCAAATATTGGGTAAAATCAAGGGATTTGGGCTAGACCTAGGGTTTTAGAAAAACTATGATTTAACCACCTAATTAGTTGCGTTATGAACTAAAATTTACATATTAGTAATCCTTAGGTTATAGAGAATAATTTCCTCGGAAAATCTCGGAATTTGGGCACGTGGGCCCGGGGTCGGAATTTAGTAAACTTGTGGGAAAGGTTGGAAAATTATTTAATTATCTAGAATTTAACCTTGTGAGCAATTATTGATTAGCTCTTGCCTTATTTAAACTAGTTGGTGCTTGTTCGGCTTCGGATTGAGCTTGGAGCCTAGTCTTGTGGTTGAAGGCGCGTTTCGGAGTGAGGTGAGTCTCCTTTCTAACCTTGTAAGAGGAAATTTTCCCCCTAGGTTTAGTGTTGAGTATTTGTTGCTAAATGCGGGGACTACGCACGCGTTATGTGACGAGAGCTCGTGCGTAGC